>PVIR01002240.1:0-13152 GCA_004026965.1 Petromus typicus
GTAGAGTAGATTGTTAGTATGTTGAGTATTTAGGAAACCAGAGACAGTGTGTGATTTAGTATATCAGTAATGAAGATCTCACAGGATTTTTATTCCTCATGAGAAAAAATGGTCCAAGTATACACACCAGAGCATTATGCTTGATTCAGGTGAATATCATACTCTGTGTATATTTAACAAGTTTTGTGAATGATTGTTCTTGTGCCATTAAATCCATTGCTTCTTTAAAAATATTGGCTTGTGGTAGCTTCCTCTGGTATATACTTTCTTTTCTTTTCTTTCTTTTTTTTTTTTTTTTACATTGATTCTGTTGGTACATTTTATATACACATCATGATCACAATTGACATTGAGAATTTATATCAGTATATACACAATTTAATTCTCATTTTTTCCCCATTTTCCTACAATGGAAAATCCCCTACAATCCCTCCACCCTACAATCTCCCCACCCCCTATATACTTTCTTTTAAAATTTTATCTATCTATACTTTTCAGGATATGGGCTTGCTATTTGGAGGGAGAAAAGAACATATTTGTCACATTTTATATAACTTGGCCACATTTTATATGATTTCTGTAAATGTGAAATAGATACCTGTGGCCTATATCAGCTATAAATATTAGATGAAAGGGACATATAAGTCATCCCACAAGCAAAAGTTTCATACTCACCTATTGTGCTATTTGTACACTAGCTTGTTCTTAACTGGGAAATCTTTTCTGTCTAATCTCTCTTACTGAGTTGTTAGAAAACAAACACACAAATGAATGAACAGACAGGGTCTGATATTTGAAACCTGGCTCCCCTTGAACTAAGCTGAATATAAGGCCAGAGGCTAAGCAAAATGTAATTCTGATGTATAGTTCTACTGGAGGCCAGCTGAACTGAAGCGGTGCTTAGGGACTTGTAAACTCGAACAGTCTGTCTCTAGTACTCAGTCAGAATTAAGGAGGGAACATGTCAGAGACCTGGCTGAGAAGTTGGTCTCTAAGGTCTGCACTCTGCGGCAATGTTATCAATTTTGGTCTCCTGGGAGATGCAATTGATAAGGCCATAAGAATCAATCTCAAAGGCAAGACACGGGCTATGGACTAACAAATAGAGTGCACCAACATGCTGATTTGGTTTAAAGCAATGCTCCTTTTTTGTTTCATTTTATTTTGTTTTCTTAGCTTTCTAAAAAATTTTACCTGTTTGTTATACACAATAATCACATTTATTATAGAAATTTGTACTTGTGTATAATATATTTGAATTCTCTTTTCCCATTCCCCTTCCTTCTCTTCAATATTTCTTCCTGTCTCATCTATAGAAGTTCAGTTTTCATTTTCCCCCTCCCATTCTTTCTTTTTAAGACTTCCTTTTCCCACCCAAGTACTAACCAGCCCTGCTTTGCTTTGCTCCTGCAATCAGACAAGATTGGGCATGTTCAGGGCAATCTGATCTTAGAACATCCCTGGCCATTTGAGAGATACAGATGAAAACAATGCTGAGATTTCATTTCATGCCAGAAAGAATGGCTGCTATCAAGAAATAAACCAATAACAGATTCTTGTGGAGCTGTGTGAAGACAAGAAAGCTTCCCTACTGTTGGTGGGAATGTAGCTGGTGAAAACACTGGGAAAATCAGTGTGGAGATTCCTCAGAAAACACTAGGATTAGAGGTCACATTTGACCCAGTTATTCCCCTGCTGGTTATTTTCCCAAAAGAATTAAAAGCATCACACCACAGCAATAAATGTGCACACATGTTTATAGCAGAACAGTTTCTAATAGTTAAATCTTGGAAACAGCCCAAGGGACTGTAAATTGGTGATTGGATAAAGAAGATTTTTAAAAAATAAAATGAAGCATTACTCAGTCATAAAAAAGATAAAGTAGAGTCATTGATAGCTGAATGAATGAATATACCTTGAGATCATAGTCTTCAGTGAAATAAATATGACACACATGTATAAATACTGAATTGTTTCTTTGGTATGAGAAAAAACATGTAAATGCAGACTAAAATGTATAATATATATTGTGAAATAGGAAGGAATTTTTCTTTTTTAAGGTTTTTTGAGACAGGGTCTCACTTTGTGGTTCAGGCTGGCCTTGAGCTCAGCCTCCAACTCACATCCCAGCAATCCTCCTGCCTCTGCCTCCCGAGTGCTGGGATTACAGGTGTGAGCCACCACGCCCGGCACTGTGGTATGTGGTACTGATTGCTGCTGGGCGTGAGTCTCCATGCCCAGTATTGTTATATGGTTACTGGGGATTGAACCCTGGTCCTTGCACTTGCAAGACAGGCACCGGAACCACTGAGCTATATCCCCGGTCCAGGAAGAAATTTTTCAAAGGAGAAGGGGAACAAAGATATGGAGAAAGGAAAGGAGGGAGAGAAAAAATGAGAGAAGGAGGAAGTAGAAACAGGTAAGATTCAAGACGTATCATGGATAGGTACAAATTCCCAGTGGTGAATGTGATCACAACGTATATCTAAAATGTACCAACAAACTTCAAGGATGAAAATAAATCTCTTTTCTCCTCCTTCACTTCCCCATGCCCCTCCACTGTTATCTTTCCCTTTAGAATGTCTTCCAATTTCTCCATATCTATCCTACATTGTGTTCTTACTTACATAGTTCAAAAGAATATTTATCTTTAAAATAACATGATGACTCTGATCACTGTTGTGTGCTTGAATTATATGTTTGCAATTTCATTTTCTTAATAGGATCAGCCATGGATAGAACTCTAAACATAAACACACATGTGCATATACATACACATGCATGTGTGTGCACACAGCAAGAAAGACGGAGAGAAATAATTGTAAATTAGTGTTCTATATGATTCGACAGATATCCAATTGATTATTACAGAAGGAAGTCAAAGAGGAAAAGGAAGGAAGAAAGGAAAGGAGGAAGGGAGGAAGGAAGGAAGGAAGAAGGAAATTTTGTTTTACCCTCAATTTGTCCTTTGGTTTTTGTCTTAATCTTGGTGGGAAAATTAGTTTCTGTACAACAGATTTTTCATCCAAAAATGGTTATATGAGATACCTTTTATAAACCTTTTCCTGAATTAATATTTTATATTCCCATTAAAACTATTGGTGTCAAAAAAGAAAAAAGTATCAAATGAACTTGCTAGCCAAGTGCTATGTATGATCAGATGTTTAAGACAGATCTTACCAATAATCACTTCCCTTTCCAGAGTTGCCCATCATCAGCCTGCAGTGAAAGCAAGAGGGCTGTCTTCCTGTGCAGGCCAATGGGCTGTCAGAGGACAACAGAATAGAGAAGGGAAAATTAGAGAATGTTGATTCTGCAATTCTTTTTTTTTTTTTTTTTTTTTTGAGACAGGGTCTCACTTTGTAGTTCAGGATGGCCCTGAGCTCAGCCTCAAACTCACATCACAGCAATCCTCCTGCCTCTGCCTTCCAAGTGCTGGGATTACAGGTGTGAGCCACCATGCCCAGCATTGTGGTATGTGGTACTGATTGCTGCTAGGCATGAGTCTCCATGCCCAGTATTGTATATGGTTACCAGGGGATCTAACTTGGGTCCTTGAGTTTGCAAGACAGGTGCTGGAACCACTGAGCTAAATCCCCGACCCTGATTCTGCAATTCTTGAAAAAACTCTTGAGTATATCCAACCAAGCTATCTGCCTTTTTATTTATTTATTTATTTTTGTATAAGAGATTGAACTTAGGACCTTACACTTGCAAGGCAGGCACAGGAACCACTGAGCCAAATCCTTGGCCTGGGATCTATTTTTCAACTTTGCCTTTAATAGTAAGTTTCATTGTAGATGTATAATCACATGACTTTAGACAAATTTCTTAACATTTCTGAATCAAATGTGTAAAATAGTTGCAAACTATAAAAAAATGAATTTGATAGTAATGATGATAGATGGTATTTATAATTATTTCATTTACAATTATTCAGTCCATTATAATTATTCCATGAGCAGGAGCTCATAAAGAATTTTACTAATGCATTATAAATATATTTTTATCTTGTGAGTAAGTTAACCTTATGCAAGGAGAGACAATGACAAAGTAAATAGCTCAGGAACTTTGGTTCTATTTAAACCTGAAATAAATGTTATACAAGATGTTGGTCAATCAATGAATATCTCTGAACTTGCCCTTTCTTTGTATAAGTTGTTTATATTTCATATCAGGGTATTCTGGAAGGTTGACTGAAAAAACAGTCAACTTCTCTGGTAGGGTATTGGGAGCCAAGGAGATTTCTGCTCACCAAAGTCTACTGAAATATCTATCATTCCCTGAAGATAAAATAATTAACAAAATACAGTATCTGTCCTCAACAATACTAATTTATTTAGTTCCCTCAAACCTCCATATTTCCTAATTAACAGAAAATTGATACACCTGAGGAAATGTTTATTAGAATGGTAGATACTGGCAAGAGTGTCATGGATTTATTCACCAAAAACTGGTGTCTGTTCTGGGATAATGTTATGGCATATGTCTAGAGGTTACCTCAAACCCTCAACAGTCATAGATGGGGCTTTTTCAGAGTGACAGGATCTAGAATGTGTGATGGTGAAATTAAGGGTGTATGATTACTAAATTAGTCCACTGAATGGTTTGGCACCTGCCTTAAGCCAGGTAACCTAAATAGGATGTACTTGGGACAGAATGAAGCTGCTGTCGCTTTGTCCTTCACTCTCTTCTGACTGCCGTGAACTGTGATGTCCCTTGCCATGCCATCCTGCCTTGAAGCTGGATAACAATAACTTGAAATCTCTACAAACTATGAGCCAAATAAGCCTTTACTCCCTTAACTTTGGGTGTTGGGTATTTTGTCCTAGGAAGGAAAAAAGTATCTGAGACAGGTGAGTGGAAATTAAAAGGTATCCATGCCAAAAAGGGCCACTATAGTTGAAGAGCATGTAAGCTAATGTTCATATTTTGATGTCAATATTATTTGAATATAGTAGGTTACTAGGCTCATTTACTTAAAGATAGCAAGTATTCTTTAAATGTCTGTGTAGTTTTTTCATGCCTTGCATGGTGTCTTAAATACAGGAGGAACCTAGCACTTGTTGACCCCTTTGAGAATAGTTCAGTTCTCTTATCAAACTTATCTGGAAGTAGTATTGGTAAGTATCCTCATACAGATGAGGAAGTTTGAGACATCAAGAAATTTGCTCGAGGTCAATTACTTTATAAGTATCCATATAGAATTGAGCATTAAGTATTTTTCCTCTTTTTTGGCTTTAAAATTGTTATTCAATTTTATATTGTTAAAAATAAAGGAAAAAGAAACAGAATAAGAGATAAAGAGACATTTGATTATACTATGCAGTTTATCTGTTCAAATATTTTGTTCAAAACATAATGAATAGTTCTTTGCCAAGGAATAGTGAGGCCCTCACAAATCTTGAATTTTCCACCAGCTGCTGAGTAAAGCTGTCAATTGGTCACTGTTTGTTTAAGTTATTTTCTATTTGTTTACTTCAATCCATTCTCTGTGTAAGTTATTTTCAGGCACAGTATTCTGTCATTTCATTTCAGTGTAAGATTTTTGACAGTTTCTTTAGTAATGCCAGTGTTTGCTCTAAAACCTGTGAAATTATGAGTAGGTGTTTCTGAATGCTTTGAAAACTGATTTATGTGGCTAATTTAGCCACATGACCAAAGAGTGAGGAGATATATGCATTACGATTGTATAAATGTGTGGGTTGTCAGTTGGGTAAGTGATTATTTTCTAAGCACAATGAGTCGAAGGTCATTTGAGGCCTGTAAGAGATGTGCAAAATGTAAAGATGATCACTCACGGCTGCCCTCTTCATTCAGAAAAGGAAATACGGGAACATACTTTCTGGAGATCGGACCTTGTCAAGAGATATAGTAGTAGAAACCTTTAGAAATACAGCTTTCTGGAAAATTTCTGATACATTAAGGAATAGAAATATGTTACTACCTTTTGGAGGTTTTGCTCAAAACACACATTTAAACTTCTTGGAGCAGCTGACCTAGAGAAGTCACACATCTGTAACTCACTGCAGTCAGAACTCACATCTCAGCTCTTACATGTGAATCTTAGTGGGACATTGTAGAAGGAAGGAAATAGGTCAAAATGTAGTAGTTAAAGCCGGAAACTAGTGTAGTTGCATAATCCAAGTTGCTTTTGATACTTGTTTGGTTCTTTTCAATAAGCCACGTGGAGGAGGAAAAAGTATATTGGTATACTTGACCTACTTATGCCTTCCCAATCTCTCAGTGTGTGACATGCCGAATTATCCCGGAGTCTGCCCAGTTAACATCAGCTAAGGACGAGGACTGGGACCAAGAGGCAGCTGGAGCCTCTTTTCAAATTTCAAACATCTCAAAGGGGATTTGCTTGGAGAAAATGCGATAGGTGAAAATGTATAGCAAACAGCTCACTTCAGGACATCGGTGCCTACATCTTGTCCAATAAATTTTTACCAAAAAGTAATGCTGGCCTGCTACTAGCCTAAGTGTAATTATTCTTTAAGTTAAATGACACGATTTGGACCTAACAGGATAAACAAGGCAATCAGAATTTGGGTTACTTTCTTGATCTAACTATACTTTAAAGGCTGCAATACTGGATAGAATATTTTATAAAGACATTATAAATGAGAATGTACAGGCTAAATGTTCTTCAAAATATTGAGGATTCAGCAAACACCCCCCAAACTCAGTGCTACTGTCCTTGATAAGATATATCTAGTCATTTAAAAAATCCATGGCAAATAACTATCTCAGAACATTGCATAAATGGAAACATCATCAGAAATGAGTTACCTCATTTCTGTCCTCCATCAAAGCAGATCCTGCTTAGATGCAATGTGTCAGTCTGTGGCTCCTACGTACAGATCTATGTGTCTATTTTCCTCTCTGTGTAGTATCTCTCACAAAACTCTGTTGAGAACAAACTCATTTATAAAAATCACTTTTAAATAGCACATCCTTAACTAATTGGGCGCTTTCAACAAAACTGATGTTTTAGCCATCTACAAATGTTCCCACGTTACCAAAACTATCCTTTTAATAACTTTAAAATAAGCAGGTTTACATAAGCCGAGCATGGAAGGCTTAATTCCCTCATTTTCTGTTTACAATCAACCAGAAAGGAAGAAAGGCACTAGCACAGATATATTTTTGTATTTTGAAAGAAATAAAAGCTCAGGAATGAAAGATTAGTGTTGTTCTTGCTGCAGTGCACTGAATATATTGCAGTTGTGAGAATAATTGTTGTTTTGTCTTCCTGGTCAATTGATCCCCATTTGCCTGCCATGAAATTACAAATGAGTTGTTTTCTCTATGCTAGTCCTACTCTTGCTTCAGATTTGTTTGATTTGTAGTGAACTTATATTTGATATTTTATTTGTGGAACCCTCTAATTTTCCTTTTAATTTGCTCACACATCACGGTTGGCATAGAGAGAAGAGGAAATTTGACCCCGTCACTATTCTTTGTGTGACTTGATTTCAGTGATGATCTGTTTAAAAGAGTAAATTCTAAGATGTTAATGTTTTCTCTTCTGTTGTCCAAAACCTGTCATTCAACCACTTTAAACAAATAAAATTGTTCCAGTGTGCAAATGATCAGTGTAATGTGATGTGACAAGTATGCCTCCATGCAGAAATCTGATACTACTCTGTTATTACTCTAATGGGGAAATATCTTTTATTTGGAGGACAGCCACATGCAAAAATGTTCTTTGTATTGCAAAGTCTTTGGGACTTGGCTAAACACTTTGGTTCTCATAGCAACGTGTCTTCACACATCCATTACAACGGCAAGATCTGCAACAAGTTATGTGACAACTTCTCCCTCTTGCTCTCTCTCTTTAAAACATTCAAAAGCCTTATTCTTTCAGAGCTTGGAAGGTCAGAAACATGTCATTTTGTATCATTTGATGAGACATCCTTGAATTCTAATGCTTCTTGCCATCTGAACAAAGATAACAGCAGCCTTAGGGTTTTCCAAGAAGTAATTTAGTAGTGGCTTCCTAAAATACACATCTGCTAACTTTCCTATATTTGGAAATCAGGATGGAAGAGGCACAGACAGGCCTTCAAGAGTGCTCCTCCAAGAAACCATACACATGCACAGGATATGGTTCCTTCATAGCTTTGTGTCTATTGCTTAATCTTTATGGAGGACTTGCCATTGGGTCTTTGTTTAAACACCTTCTTTGGGAAAATCCATTATAATCATAGTATGATACTTGATTTTGATTTTATCAGATGTATTATCATTCACATTTGCTTTCAGTATTCTTCTGAGATCCAAACTTTACTTTTTATGCTATTTACTTGTGTTGAGGATGACTACTTATAACTCAAAAAGGTAAAGAGTTTCTTACAGAGTTTACATGCAAATGGAAATTTAAAGTCAAATAAAGAAGTGTATTTTTCAGGGTTCTTTAGAGAAACAGGACCATTGGGAGATATGTAGACATAAGATGTGAGTTTAGACAAATGGTAGAGATCTGTCTATCATCTTTCTTTATGACTGAGAATTGGTTTAAACTATCACGGAGGTTGAGAAGCCCTGAGAGCTACACTCAGCTAGCTGGAAACCCAGCAGAGCTCATAGTGTTATTTCTAGGCTGATATCAGGAAGTATTGCCTGTCCAGTGGCCTTTTGGCTTTATTTCAATTTTCAAGTAAATGGGTGGAGTTTAAGCACATTAGAAAAGGCAGTTTGGGGCAGGGATTTAGCTCAGTGGTTCTAGCGCTTGCCTTGCAAGTGTAAGAACCTGGATTTGATCCCAGTAACCACATACAACAATGTTGGGTGTGGTGACTCATACCCAGCAGCAATCAGTATTACATATCACAGTGCTGGGTGTGGTGGCTCATGCCTGTAATCTCAACACTTGGGAGGCAGAGGTAGGAGGATTTTGAGGCTGAGTTCAGGACCAGCCTAAACTACAAAGTGAGACCCTGTCTCAAAAAAAAAAAAAAAAAAAAAAAAAAAAAAAAAAAAAAAAAAAAAAAAAAAAAAAAAAAAAAAAAAAAAAAAAAAAAAAAAAAAAAAAAAAAAAAAAAGAAAGAAAGAAAGAAAGAAAGAAAAGGCAGCATATCCACAGTAATGCGCGACTGCATGTCTGGGTTAACATGTAACACACGATCACACTTGCACAGAGCTTCAACCCAGCCATTTTTTTTTTTTTAATTTTGAGATAGCGTCTCACTGATCTGCTAAATGGCTCAGGCTGAGTTTAAACTTGTGATTCTCTTGCCTCAGACTTCCAGAATAGTGTGATTATAGGCACATGGCACCAGCCTCACTTGAACAGATATTAAAAGTCCAGTGGTTAAAGGACAGTAAGGTGTACCATTATGTGTCAGGTAGTTTGGGGAGTGGGCCTCACAAACGCTGGTTGGGTAAAGACATTATCTCTCTGTGGTAGTTATTATTATT
The DNA here is from genome assembly GCA_004026965.1 of Petromus typicus. NCBI lineage: Eukaryota > Metazoa > Chordata > Mammalia > Rodentia > Petromuridae > Petromus > Petromus typicus. Next base: position 9,427 of record PVIR01002240.1, read on the forward strand.
CTCATTTAACACATATGAAAACAAAACAAGAGATAATTGTACATTGTTTTAAACTGATAGTTTCTGAGCTGGAATTCAAACACAGACTAACTCACAGTTTAAACTGTTAACAGGGATATTATACTCCTGTTCGTGGATAGGCAGTTAAATTATATGGAAGATAAAAAATGTGGGGGAAACGTATTAAAATTTTTAAAAAGCTGTAAGTGATACTGAGTACTGTTTTCTTTAGTTTCAATTACAGGTAGGGAACTGTGCTGAATATTTTGCAGGAACTATCCAGTTTAACATCCAAAATAACCTTGGGAGTTAGGAAGCATTATACCCACTTGACAGGCAAGACTACTGAGCTGAGTTGCAGTTCAGGTGTGACATTTTTCACTGTATGATCTTAGCGACAGTCCATCTGTCAGACTCCACCCAATTCTAAATGCTTTGTTCATTGTATTATGCTGTATCTGGGGGAATTTTCCAAGGCATAACTAATAAAAATTTATATGACTTAGCAGTGTTTACCTTCCTCAGTAGAGGGAGCCCGATTTCCTCCGGTGTGGTGACAAATAGCTCTTATCTATCTCAAGCAATTCTCAGGATCACATAGATTTTATATGCTCTTAAACAGAGATGCATATTTTCCCTTAGTCCTATTACTGACAGTTTTGGAATTTAATAACACATACACTCACCTACAAATAAGAGGAATAAAAGCTTCACTTGCCACAAGGGGAAAACATTGTACCTGGCAACACACCCTGGAATAAGTGCTATTCATGGGCAGGTCAGGGCCCACGGCCCTTTCCTGTACTTGCCGTTTGATGTTTCAACTTCGGATGCTGAAACTGATTATAATAAACTTTCCAGCAATTTCTCACGTAGTCTCCCCAGGAAGGGGACACAAATAAAATCAATGCAAAACTGTCAAAAGACGGGCTCATCACTGAATTATGTTTTTCTCGAGTCATCCATTTGAAACTGAATGTGTCCTTCACTCAATGCTTAAGAGGATTCAGCCAGTGGAACTAGGGGCTCCAATGACCATTTGTTCCTTTTGAGAAAAAATGTGGGCAAATCCCCGAGTCGACCTTGTTCTGATGAGTCTCCTTGAGACAAGGTCATCATTCTCGCCCACATTTTTCTGTCGTCTTGTCAGATGGATCCGTGAAATTCACAGATTAACCCAAGTCCCTCATTCAGACGTTTTAAACGCTCCAAATGTTCAAGTGTAACAAAAAATTACACATCTGGTAATTCTGCGTGTTATTTATAGCTTTTCTGATAGAAGCATAATTGATTCAGAAATGTAATTTACAGCTTGACATCTCTGTTTCAAAGCCTCAATTCCATGACATCCACCAAGAGAGTAATCTCACTTTTGTGGGGAAGCAGCGATAATAATTGCAAAGGATTTTTGTATGATAGCCTCATGTGTCTGTATAAAGTTTTTCTTGTTCCTTGTCTTTCATTTGCAAAGTGGGCAATATTCATGTCAGCTACACACTTTTAATTCCACGGAATGATTTATGGAGACATAAATGGAGCATAAAGTTGATCAACAAACCCTAGGGTGCTGGGAAATGGCTATGCAAAGTTTTTCTTGCCCTCTATTTTTAATTGCAACCTCCTAAGAAAACGCTCTCTAATTTAACTAGGTAATTTTTCTCTCAAAGAGAACATTTGTTATTTAATGCCATTTTGAAAATTACTAAAGAATGTTAGAACATTTTCATTATCCAAAAATTGTTATAAAAAATCACTTTTCCCTTTCTGTCTCTGTCTTCCTACAGTCCTTGAATGTGAAATTCCTGTCTAGGTCTTGTATCTATTTTGAGGAAAATAAATTCATGTGTGTAGATAGGCAGTATTAATTTCTTTTAGCTAATGGGGTCTAGTATGAATTTTATTGGAATAGGTCCAGATATGTTATATTCATTCTCGTGTCCAAAAATTGAGTTACCCTAATGCTGGACATACATATTTGACCATATAATACAAATTTACTTCAGTTTTTAGTGAGTAGCTCAGGTTTGACTTTGGTTTTAAAAATTAGTATGTCTAGACTTACCCCGCTAGCATTGCTGGCCTCCTCAAATCTATTTTCAACACTAAGAACCATTCTGGAAAATGTCCACAGGTCTATAACCAAGGGTTCATGAAGTCTTTCTTTCCGGACTTGTCCTTGACTCTCTAGTTTTTATTCTTCCATTGATCCTGACATCTGACACTAATCTTACCACCCTTACATTTTTACATCTGTAGATTTACTTCTTTCATTATAGATATTGGTTTAGATGAAGTCATTGTTCACTGTCATTCTTTTTTTTTTTTTTTTAGTGTTTTTTTGAGACAGGGTCTCACTACGTAGTTCAGACTGGTCCTGAACTCAGCCTTGAACTCAGCAATCCTCCTGTCTCTGCCTCCCAAGTGCTGGGAGGTGTGAGACTCCCACACCTGGTGCTGTGGTATGTGGTACTGATTGCTGGTGGGCATCAATCACCACTTCTGGCTTTGTTGTATGTGGTTACCTGAGATCAAACCCAGAACCTTGCACTTGCAAGGCCGGTACTGGAATCATTGAGCTAAATTCCCGGCCCTTCATTGTTGTTCTTTTGCTCTTGTATTTTTAAAAATTTGATTCATTCCAGGAAATCAGTAATATACTGCAAACCATGATATTCAAACAAAAATTGCACACAAGACAAATATAAGTGCTCTTCTTTCTATATTTTTCTAACTAGTATCTATGCATCTCTACCTATTCATCTACCTATCTATTGTCTCATCCATATGTCTGTATGTCTACTTATATCCATGATTAACACTGCATAGTTAATGCAGAGTTTTAGCTGTGATTTCATTAAATCCTTTGTTATTCTATCCTTTTCTCTGTGAAAACTTTCAGAACATTTTTAATCAGAAAAAGTAATACTTATTTTCTGTATTATAAATATGCTAGAATTCATTATCCTTTTCCATATTTAGGCATTCTTATTTATTATTTTGTTTTTTTAATAGCCAAGTCTTATTGAATATCTTGTTATTTATTAAAAATTTTATTGAGAACTTAGTATGGGTGAGGCTCTATTTGCGTATTAGAAATTCAGTGAACATAACTGCTAAATTTGAAAAAAATATTAGGAAGAAACATAGTGAATAGAAAAAAATGAGCAATTGTATTATTGTGTGAAAATTATCACAGGCAAACAAAGAGCACCGGATACAATTAGAAGTAAATGAAAACTTTAAAGAAGAGGTAGTTTCTAGAGGTGAATTTAAAAGATCAATAAGAGTTAACCAGATAAATGAAAATATTAGGTAATAATCACTTTTCTAAGTATAGCAAATAGCAGTAATAGTAAAAACAAAAATAATAGTAAATAGTATGAACCAGAAAAAGCATAACAAATTTGAAAGAGTCTGAGTAATTTTGTACATCTGAAACAGTGAGTATGAAGGAAAATAGGACTAACTGAGAAGACGGCTTGTGGCCAGATCATGACAAGTGTTTCATGAAATTTTAAGTTTTTTTAAATCTTAAAGAAAATGAAAATCTTTAAAATGTAAGTAGGGTGCAACATAATTGGAAATGCTTTCTAAAAAGATTTTGCAGAGCTTGTATTAGGAACAAGATAAACAGGGGCACTAGTATGGAAATTATTCCCATGATGAAAATATAAGTAGTGATACCTGGTCCCAAGGACATAGGGGAGTGGGAATTAGGATGGAGAA
>PVIR01002240.1:13252-82528 GCA_004026965.1 Petromus typicus
TTAGGTTTTTTGAGACAGGGTCTCGCTTTGTGGTTCAGGCTGGCCCTCAGCTCAGCCTCAAACTCACATCACAATCCTCCTGCCTCTGCCTCCCGAGTGCTGGGATTACAGGCGTGAGCCACCACGCCCGGCACTGTGGTATGTGGTACTGGTTGCTGCTGGGTGTGGGTCTCCACGCCCAGTATTGTTATGTGGTTACGGGGAATCGAACCCGGGTCCTTACGCTTGCGAGACAGGCGCCGGAACCACTGAGCTAACTCCCCGGCCCCCAGGATGGAGAATTTTTTAAACCAGCAAAGACATGCTGATGTTTAGGGGGTAAATTTTGGTGCTCTATTCTTAGAGGCAACAAAGAGAAAAAAACCAGGCTATGGAGGTGGTTTGGTTTGGAAGCTGCAAGAGACTCCTGAAAAATAGTCAGTTTTCTATGTGAAATTTAAAGAGAAGTCTGAGTAGAGATAGAACAGAGATTTGGAGGTAAGAGCTATTTTAACTTTGATCATTTTATTGGAAAGGAATTCTAGGAATCGGACTCTAGGAGTCCAATTATTCATCAAAGGTTGCTGATTCATTTGACATGATAATATCCAGAAGGGCCACAGATGTTAGCTTGTTGACATAATGATGTGGACTTTAGACCAGCCTGTCCCTGGACTGTTAGGACATTTTGTACTCTTTTGTGTCTTTTGCCTGAGTTTAGGATGTGTCTTTCCCTTCACTCTACTGTTGTAGGACAAGCGCGTCTGCGAGAGAACTGTCTTATATTACCTTTCAGTCTTTTGGTTCTCCTGGGACAGGGTGAGATGAAATGCATGACCTCTTTGATTTAGCATTCAGAGCAGCAGCTGGAATATTTATTTCAACAATAAACAACACAATGGCAGAAAGATTTTTTTCAGTACCAGGGATTGAACTTGGACCCCCGTATTTCCAAGGTAGGCATGATACCACGTGAGCTAAATCTCCAGCCCAGGAAGAACTTTCTAAATCTGAGTTCAACTCAAATCAGACTCAGCTGTGATTCTTAAATGTTTTAATTAATGTCCTTCATAGGGAGGTTTTACTAAAGCAAATAAAAAGCACCTTGATACATTTCTATTTACATACTGTGGCTTATTTATAGGGCCTCTGACATTCCCTGGTGTCTTCGTCTCCCATCTTTGAATGGATGATACTCTGATGGTAGGCTGCCTTCTTCCCACTGAATCATACTCCATGTTACAAAAACAAAAGGGAGAGGGTCAGTCCATTTGTCAGATGGTGAGCCATTGAATGCTGGAGAATTTCCTTTACATGAAGACACACTTGTTGTTTTACAAATGTTTATTTCTTAGGTTATTTGCTGCTAACTTGAAATGACAGAGTTGGACAAATATTACATATGAATGTACCTGACATCTACAGGTGCTGACTCCTTGAAGAAAATTGACTGTACCTAACAGAGACTATCACATCCTGGGCATTTATGAAATGCCTGGGAATTAAACATTTCATATGTAAGATCTCTTTTAAGTCTAATTATATTTGGAGGTCTAATTTACATCATGAGTATATTATCAATATCATTACTTTATAGAAGAAAATACTGACATAAAGATTAAAACCCTTGTTTAAGACCATATTTGCAATCAGCAGTGGTACACATACTCAAACCTAGGCAGTCTGACTGGAGGAGATGACCTGGAGATTATCCCTAATGCAGGATGAGACAGTTCAAATTTCCAAGACAGAGATCATTCCTTGTTCTCATTCTTGATCTCACAATAATAGTCTCATAAAGGAAGAGAGGCAAAAGTGTTGTAACAATGCCAGTGGGTCTGGAAGACAAGAACTTGTAAATGTCTTGTAAAACAAATTCAGAAGTTATTAGTCTCTTTGTATGATTTCTTGCAAGGAATAAGCAGATTGACCTGGTTTTATCTATTCTTATCCTTAATTAGCAAATATTTGTCTTCTGTGGGCAGAAATGGAACAGTCACACGGCTTTAAACAAGTCATAATCCACCTGAAAAGAAAACAGTAATTTCTTTTTTGGGAAGCACATGAGATTTCATTATTTGATTGGGTGTTTAAGGTCTTGACCTAGTCTGTGGATATCCACTGAATCCACAGTGAATCTCAGCGAAAGCAAAAGGCCAAACCTTTTTCTTTGATCAGGAAAGAGATACTTCAGGTAGAGTCAATAAGAACTCTGGATGTGGCTGGATTGCTGAGGAGGACCACAGACTACAATGGAACTCTCTCTACTCAGTCATTTGCTTCCTGTCTTTGACTGACCTTCCAAAAGTTAGTCGTTTTCACATTCATATACATATATATTTAAATATCCTCAATCAGCACTTTTAAGAGCTCTTCTGTTGTGGTTGGTTCTGTCTCCACTAGAACAAGCTGGCATTAATCTCTTGCTGTTTAAAGATATTGGCTAATTTTTTAGGACTATATCAATATTCAACAGTAATGAATTTTTATGAGTTGATCTTTGAGATTTCCTCCTGTCATTAGGACAAACCTTTGTTGACCTAGTATGTCTGTTTTTGGAAGATAATATTTGACATTTAAGGACTTTTAAGGTCAAACAAAGGAGATTACTGACTCTTGGTACGTGGATGTGCCATGGATAGTTGACAGAGCTCGCGAAGATCGTTCACTAACCTGAGGGCTGAAAGCCAGCAATGCTAGAAAAGTAGTTGATCCAAGGCAGTCACCACATCACAATAAATAGCACATCAGTTCCTAAATACTGGGGAGTCATGTGCATCTTCCATGCCCACTTTATCAGTGGCTCTACCTGGACAGACCTGTCAGATGTGTTGGTCAAAACAGAGCAGTAAACACCAAAGAGGGCATGAGGTGGATGTGAGAGTTTCATGACTGAGATTTCTTTATGGGGGACTCTAGGTTAAGTGGCAGAATCATCTACATAGTTTGGAGTTCTTCAGTTTAATCCACCTTGTGAATGCCACTGCCACTCTTGGTCTTGTTCTAGGGCAGGATATTGAAGGATAAGAAGTCCACTCAAGAGTGAAATTGGTTAGACTGGTGTATCTTTTCTTATCATAACTGTATTTCTCTCTTGTAATGTTAAAATTTTGAGCAATCCTCGTGACAATGGCGTGATACTCATAGATATATTCACACTGGGATTTAGAACTGTATGTATTAGATTATTGCTATATAACAACAACAAAAAGAGGGAAACTTTGAAACTGACTCAGAACAGTGAATTACAGTAGTAGTTGATAGCCAGAGAACTCAGACAAGTCCATTATCTCTGTGTTCAATAACTGCATTTGCATGCCCAATATCTAGTCTCAATTTCTTTTCTTTCCTTACTTTATTTCTTCAATTTTTCTTATATGAGCCCAGCGCTTACTTTCTGTCAGATCTTGTTAAAAATATTAACCCATTACTAAGTTCAGTTGTATTCAGTCTTCACCAAATTTAGAATAATTACTGGCTTTCTTTATAAATACACATTGTTGTGTGATAGTTTTGGGCAAAGAGATGATAGTTTGGGTTGTATGTCCAGAAAATAATTTTGTCCTTCTGATAAAAAGGAAAAACTTGGCTGATCTGGCCTTTTCTCTTTGCCTGTTGATCTTCTATATTCTTTTATGTCCTTGTAGGTCTTCATTTTTGGAACAAGGTCATGCTCAGTTGCTGTTTCCCAAACTGGTTGAACTTGCAATCTTTCTGCCTCAGCCTCCGAGAGTGCTTGGTACAGTTGTATGACACTGCACCAGGAGTGTTTAGCTTTTCAGCTGTAATTTTCTTTTTGATTTTGAGAGGGAAGGTTGTTTTCATTGCCTCTTTACAAGGCATATCCCTAGGAGGCACAGTATCTTCCCACTCAGTGTGTGGTCATACGATATTTGCTTTCTTAAATTTCTTCTTATATACAATCAATAATTAGGGGAAGAGTAATAAAGGTAAGATTGGAGAATGAGGCATTATAGTTTTGAAAAAAAGTGTATTTTGTTGACTAGATGGTCTACTTTTGAATCCCATGTCTGTAATCTATGATCTGTATGACTGTATTGACGAGTTGCTTTACCTTTCTGAATCTCTATTCCTTACAAGGAAACAGCCCAATATAGCTCACCTCTCAGGCTCTTTACAGGTGTCAAGCAAATGCCCTTGGCATCAAACAAGTAAATGTGTAATGTGTGGCTTTGGCAGGAGGGGATGTCCAGAAGTATTTATATCTGAACCTTTGTCATAGGTCTTGTTTTTTAAACTCATGTTTTTGTTTCTGTCAGTATTTTGCATCACAATTCCAAGAATTCGCTTAAAGAATATACTCTGATGTAGCCAATGGGAGAAAGAATATCTTTATAGAAATGTTCATTCCTATGAATATGGAGCCTCATTAGGATAAGTCTGAGGTATGACTTTAATGTCCCTCACAAAAGGATTTGCTCTGAGTGATGTTTTGTCCCATGGGAAGATAAATTTAATTTGTAAAAGCGCTTTAGACAATGGAAGATCTTCAAGATGCAGAATCCTAATACACACTGCATTCTGGACATTTGCATTCTGCATTTGAAGTTTAGGAAACAAAATGGAGATGCAGGCAAAAAATGGAGAGAGAAACCTGAACTTTGCTCTCTCTGACATCATTGTGTCACTGCCACTCTTGCTAGTGAGTATCTTGGACAAATATTGGAGAATTAAGCTATTTTTCTTGTCTGTAAGGTCAGGAATGACATGCAGTGAATGGCAGGAAAAAGTGGCTGAAATCACATCACATAGTGAAATTTCAGACAGCCAAAAGATTAAGCATTTCTGGTCACTTATTGAAATTCTGAGAGGCGGCCGATATCATCTGTGTCACCTTATGAGGCAGTGGCCTCATGCAGTTCCAAAAATACGCAGAGATGGAGAAATATTTAGAACTTTCCCCAGATGGATCTGCTGCTTCTGAAGAAAGTGAATTCTTTTGCATCTGAGCAATTGTAGAGGGTATATTTATCATACTGGTTTAGACTGCTACTTTTGATCACAGCAGATGGGGTCTGGTCAATGAGATCCTTCTCTGGGCTGAGGCAATAACTACTATTTTGTGTTAGGTGGCCCTCCTCTAAAGAGAAGAAAGGACTGCCCTGAAGGTAGACCCCCCAAGCCAAGCTAGATAATTTACAGTCTTTATATGAAAATGTATCCTGATAGAAAAAGAGAATTAGGTGGGGCTGAGCCAGCACACAGGCAGATTTCTAGGGCAAAGGTCAACTCACCTAGAGATCTTTCTGAGTTTCTCCTGGTGCCCAAAGCTATATTAGGAGGCTTGTGAGGAACGTTCTTATGGTGGCTGCAGTCCACTCCTTGTCTTGGCAGATCTAGGTAGCTTGTTTGGTAAAATGTCAAAACCATCATCCTAACTGAACACTTGAAGATAATTAAACATTTTTAGAGATATATGTTCATAGTTGTGCTGTTACATAATGTCATTTCCAAAGACCACCGAGATTTCTCTTTATTTATTTATGTTTTTGGAGAAAATGGATCTTTCCCGAAATCAGAACTGTGACGATTTCGGATTTATTGTTTGCACACTGTTGGAAAACTGATCAACCGCGGTGAGGCTACAAAATCTCTGTGAGTCAAAGACAATATTAACATAAGCCTGTTTGGAAATAAATGTACATTTTCTTGTATGAGTTTCAAAGATTTATCATCTGGTTCAATCTGTTGAACTAAATTTGAAGAAGATTCCCATCTTCCACCACTCTCTTTTTTGTCTCAACAGTTATTCTATATGAAATCAAGCCCTGAGTTTTATTTTGATTTAGTTCTAATTGGAGCCATGCTTTCCCTGAATCTAATTTCAGTTGGAACTAATTACAGGGGAAAAGGTCATGGCTCTATTGAGAGCATTACTCTGTGCAAAATATATTGGCATCATATAACATTAACTCTACTTCTGTAGAGATATAAATGAAGACAAAAATAAATTGCCAAAATATTCTGTATCTTCTTTTTGTTTAAATCAGCAGGGAAAGATTCATACATAGTTATTGACAAGAAAATCTTTCTTAGGTATGAATAAATATAAGATTTTCAGTTGATTTGTATATATTTCCTGACAACAATCTGGGAATTGCCAAATAATAGACATACTTTGTGCCTATTGAACTTGAAATGATGATACAATTGTGTTGAGTTGGTGTACCATACTTACCTATATAAAATGCTCTATTGTAATAATCTGGAAGTTTGTAGGAGAAAAACAAAATGACAAACACAATTCATATATTTCTCGTGTATAAAAGAAATTTAGGTACATGTATGAAAGAAAAATTTGTCCAAACTCGGAGTAAATCTTTGAGTTACAAATAATGACATGACATGTTGGCATATGTTATTACCTTTCCACCTAAGGCAGCCTAATTTTGCACATTTAGCTCATGTTGGATTTTTATTCATGTGTATTTATTAGTGCATTCATTATCTTTATCTGCCAGTCCACAAGTATGACGTATCCCTAGTGTATAATACAAATCAATTGATAATATAATATTGATGTCAGAGATAAGAGAGCCTTGGAATACAGGGCTGTAGCCGAGCATAGTATGAGCTGTGCATCTATCATTCAGTTCTTGGTGCTTATACAACTTTTTTCCTGTGAAGATGTAAAGTCTGAATGTTTAACAATGTATTTCAGTTTCTGCACTGTGCTGGAGAACTGACCTCGTGTGAGGAAGTAGATCAGACAAGCATGAGCTTCTGTGAGAATTTTCTTTTTATTTCTTTTAGCACAAGTAGTGTCCTAAGAGCTCTATTTACTCACCAGAAAGTTCAGTATCTTCTATTATCAAGGATTAAATGGAAATAGATTAAGGAAAACTATTAGTGACTTCTAGAAACTTGCCAGGGTTGGGACCTATTGGAATGCCAATAATGTAATATATAACCTTAATGAAGTTTATTAATACTAAAGTCAACATGCAGGCCCTGGGATATCTATTAAAATCATTACTTTGATCTAAATATAAGTGATAAAACATGTTCCTTTAAGACTTCATTGCTTTAAAAAAGCATATAAAAAACTGATTTCAGGCTTTCAAATACCCTGATAATAAAAACTAAAATATATGCAGTAATGGAGGGAATGGGAAAGAGATCCATGAGAGTCAAATATTGTTATGCAATAACATAACTTTAAGGAATTATTGGCTAAATGGGCCGCTGGCCTTTGCATATTTATTTGTTTAATCTTCCTGTCTATTGTTCAAAAGTGCAGGATCAAGGAAGAGAGTGACAAATGAATCTTAAACTGCCAGCCAGGCTCATTATTTACACAAAAGTCACCAGCTGGTGGATAGCCCAGTGCCCTCTTTGGGGAACCTGATGCTCTTGGTCTTGCACAGAACATATTTAAGGCAAAGCAGGTGGACATGGACTTTATACCATAAGGAGAAATAATAGTTGTCTAAAATGGTCAGTGACTTGCAGATTATTCTGTGAGATCTTTCTCTAATTCCTCTGGTCTGTGTAGAACTCTAAATTACAGTTGCACATATCATTTCAAATAAACTAATTGGTATCTCCTGGTAAAAATGAAGCCATTAATCACAGAAACTAAACAGTTCTAGTAATTTCATCAGAGAAGGGCAACTTATAAGAGACTCATACTCCACCAGGGTCCTATAACCCTATCATCTTCTCCCACTCAACACACTGACATTTTGTAATGCTAAGATGAGTAAAGAATCATCATAATACTTAGCATTTATATAGCTCTTAACAAACATTAGCTAATTAATCCTCATGCCACCTTGGAAAGGCAAGCGCTGTGTCTATTGTTATCTGAGAGCTTCAAAGCCTGAAACTGCAGAAAGGTTAAGAGATTCTCAGAAAGGTTAAGAGACTTGTCAAAGGTCACAAGAGAAGATAGTGATAGAAGCAAAATTCCAGCTAAGACATCCTGCCATGTAGACATGTGGCCTCTTGGAGAACCGAAGGCCTTCTAGTGATATGAGGCCATCCTTGACTATGCTGAGTGAAAGAACAGTTCAGTAGCTAGAAAAATGTGATCCATGTCCATCAATATCTGAAGGGAAGAAAGAAGCAACGTGAGCCTTCGTGCTTCAAACTACTTTTGACAGCAGAGCGTGTGACCTACAAAACAGCTCTTCTTTTTAGTTTTTCTGAAATTGTAGAATAAAATATGCAAAGCTCTTAAAAATTGCCAAAAAGTCGGGATGCTTTCAAAATTACACTGCTTTTCTCTGGGTAGTGTCAGACTACTAGAATCCCCTACTGAGATGTAATGTGAAAAGGGTAGCAAGTTTCACATTTAGCAGCCCATGAAAACTCCAGAGGAATGATAATTGCCTCATATATTCTACTTGAAACACATACTCTCTCTCTCTCTCTTTCATTCTCTCTCTTTCTCTATCTCTCTTAACCCCAAACCAACGATAGATAAAACTGTAAGCAAACAGAAAAACCCTAAACTTTATTCACTTAAATGTTGAAAAATGTCTTAATTTAAGTAAAGACTATTTTGTAGTCAATAATTCTCATGAGGTAGTAACATGATAAAAATATCTTTAAAACTACAAAAGTGCTTTTAATGAGTAAAAAGTTGAGATTAGAAATTGAATTCATAGGAGGAATGAAAAATATGTGAATATGTGAGATGCTTTGCCAAATCAAATACTAAAATCCAGATTTAATTTTCTCAAAAGGCATTTTTTTTCCTGATAACTCTTTATCAACAATGTTAGGATAAAAGTTTCATGTGATTTTGTGAAAAGGAAACTTTTTTCCTTTACTAATATTAATACCTGGAGCAGGATGGAAACAAAATCTTCAGACAGGGAAAGTCAAATGGAAAACATAACTCCAATAAGCTATCATCAACAGTCTCGCTGCAGGAGAATTCTTTCTGTCATTCTGTCCCTGTCCCTTAAGATACAGAGTACTTGGCCTGGGGATTTAGCTCAGTGGTTCTGGTGCCTCTCTTGCAAGCGCAAGGACCCAGGTTCAATCCCCAGTAACCACATACAATACTGGGTGTGGAGACTCACACCCAGCAGCAACCAGTACCACATACCACAGTGCCGGGCATGGTGGCTCACGCCTGTAATCCCAGCACTCGGGAGGCAGAGGCAGGAGGATTGCTGTGATGTGAGTTTGAGGCTGAGCTCAGGGCCAGCCTGAACTACAAAGCGAGATCCTGTCTCAAAAACATAAAACAAAACAAGAACAAAAAAGATACAGAGTACTCATGTAATAGAATCTCCTGGTTTGTAGAGAAAAATGAAAAATTGGAGACTTTCTGAAAACTTTCTGAAAGGAAAAGTAGGAACATATCAAATAATGAGACCACAAGAAACAAGAAAATCTGCCCACTATTCAAACTACGATAACATTAAAGATAATCAACTATTTACAAGACTCATGTTGTCAATTTCCTGACTCAATCTAGTTGCTGCATTTTTGTGCATATTTCACCTTGCATTGCACTTTTAAGATTATACACTTTGGATAACATAGCCCTGGCCTACATTAAAAAAAATAGTTTTAATTAGTTGTCATTTCACAACTATGCTATCATCTCTTCATCAATTCAGAGGTCTTTGTTCTTAGTAGAATCTGATGTAACTCAGTATTGGTTATTTTTATATAACATAGATCAAGAGTGATATTAATGAACTTTCTGTTGAACTGTCATGATATATGTATATGTATAATGAATTTCCAGAGACTGATAAGGTCCATTTAAAAAAGAACTTCCTTTATTGTGAAGTAGAAAATATTTAAAAGGAAAGAGTGTAAGGGTAAATAATGAGGGGAAAACAAATGTCGTAATAATAAAGAAAAAGAAAACAAAGATTGTGTATATAGGGGGTGGGGGAGGCAGGATGGGGGGTAAAGGGAAAAAATGAGAATCAAGTCATGTCATATACTGGTACAAACTGTCAATGTTGAATGCAATTATGATGTGTATTCATAATGTACCAATAAAGATAATTTATTTAAAAAAAAGAACTGTCTTTTGAGATAACGCTGCTGACTACTGAGCCATGGGGTTAGAGGCTTGACATGTCAAGTAGGACTAGCACTTCTACTTTGAAGTCTGAAAGTACCCTAGACAAGAGTGCCATAGCAAATGCCAGGAGAGATACTCACAAGAAGACACCCACTGTGAACTCAAACATAGGCGGCACTTATAAATTTTTGGGGTGGACTTTTTAAAAATACCTTTCTGTGTTCAGATCTGCGCTGCAACTTAGCATGACTTTGAATGAGAAAACTGTGATTTTTATAGGGGAATTGTAAATAAATTGAAATAGTTCTCAGGCATCAGCACATCATCTTAATCATCTTGCAATAAACCATTCAAAGTCCAAGGGTAAAGGTGACACTTCATGACCAAATACTGAAAGATGGCTTCATCTACCTCCATCTCAGTGTATCACCCAGCATATTAGTGCCATAAGGTGTTTTCACCTGACAGATAGAAATGTATTTGAATCATTAAGTGGCTCTGGCTGAAGGCAACAGGATACTCACTTTCAATTCTGAAAAGGTTCTCTCTTAAAGGTGACTTATACATTCATTATATTCTGGTGACTTGCTTATGTAAATTAGTAATCAAATATTCTAAATGGATGATGGAAAATAATTTTTTCCATTGCTAGCATCTTGAAGCATAGTCATGGGGTTTAAAAAGCCTGATTAGTAGTTTTGCTAAAATATCTTTCAATGTGTCATTTTGGTACAATTTCCAAGTTATTATATCTTATATAAGCATATATATACCTGTAAAATTTATTTAGAAGGTAAGTAAAATTAGGCACAAAATTTTTTGCTAAATTCAATCAACTTCTGCATTATGAAATAAGCTGGTAGAATGAATGAACTTTAATTAACTTATTGGCTTCTTGGTCCTATGATTGCTATATGAATCCATTATTTTAATAGACTGTCTTTCATGGGTATATTTATAAATGTTTGAGAAAATGAAACAGCAAATTAATATCTAATAATTATCTATTTGCAAAGTCCTTCATATGTTATCTGTCATTCCTTGATTTTAATTATAGTTCTATAAAAGTGTGAGTGGAAAATGCAAATTTTTATTTGATTCTAAATAACATGAGAGGAAACAATTTAGGTAATGCTAGATAGAGAAACTTTCACAGTGAAATTATTTCTTCCTGCTAGACAATTCTGAGTTCAGACAAAATGTCTAATCATGTAACTAGTATATCTTTCTATATCTAGTATATGACTAGTATATATACTAGATATATATATACATATATATACTAGTTATATATATATAAAACTATATATCTAGTATATATATTAGTTAGTTGTCATAACTAGTATATATATATAGTACATATTTGGATACTAGTTATATAACATACTAGTTATATATATCTAGTATATATCTAGTATATATTTGGAATTATATCTTATTTATAACTTCATTTGTGTTGATATATATATATATATATAGCTAGTATATCTATATCTATATCTATATAACTAGTATATCTATGATTTTCCCCATGCTTCTTGTATTTTGCACTTAGCCTAGCATATTTAGGATCAATCCATATGGTGGTGTGGAGCAGTAATCTAATCCATTGCATTGCTTATTAGTATTCCATTCCATGGTGCTATCCGTATGTTAGTTCATAAGAAGATTTTATTTTTCAGTTGCTTAAAGATAGGTGATTATAAATATGAATATGTTCAAGTTTATATGTAAATATATGTATCTCTTATCAGTATATACCTCTAGAAGTGGGACTACCTCATTATATAATATGTGTATGTTTATTAGATTTCTAAATTTTTTCCAAAGTAATAGTAAGATTCAGAATTCTTACAAGCGATGTATAAGTTTTTTCAGGGAAAATTTGCCAGTGTTTGGAATTATATTTTATTTATGACTTTATTTGTGTTGTTACAGTGACTAGTCATATTAGAAATCATTATATGCTTATTTGCCATCCTTATTGCTTCTTAGGTAATGTATCTGTTCAAATTGGCAATTTTTAAAATTTTAATTTTTATTAGCATGTATTAATTGTACAAATTACATATTAGACTACTGCTATATATTGTTGGCGCTCAGTATGATATTTTTATACATGCATATAATGAGCACTGATCAAATCCAATCGCCTTTCCTCCAACTCTCCCCTACTTTCAAATATTTACTAATCATTTTTTTCTTTTGAGATTGACTTTTAAAAACTTTCATATGCTCTGCACGTGGATGGGCCCAGAGTTCTCAAGGAACCATCACGTGAGGGAGAGGCCTGTCAACTGCGCTCTGGTTTGTTGAACAGTGAATAGGCCTGAGGATTTGGCTGGGCCAATCACAGAGGCCAGGCAGCTCTGCCTGGACCTCCACAAGGTGGCAGCCTAGCAGTTCTTGCAGGACCATCATGCAAGAAGAGGCCATAGCAACACGTGCTGGCTGCTCAGGGATCTGGATCTGTACAGCACAGCGCCTGGGGCCCATTAAAGCTGAGCTCCAGAAAACTGAGTGATGGTAAACAGCAAAGAGAAGGCCTTGTTGAGGCTCCTCCATGAAAACTAAAGCCCATTCAGAGTGAAGAAACAAAGTTTCTGCAGTAAAGACTCACTGGACAACAGTGATGGGTGAGATGATTATTCTGTTTCAGGATCTTTCCTGGTGTTCCAGAATTGAGATCGCCTCGGGACCATTACAGACTCAAGGCCTAGGGGCCAATTATCCCAGGAGGAGGACCCAGGAAGCAGCCATTCCTTAAGGGTTTTAAATATTTGCAAGAGAGATACTTGCAATAAGTATTTACAGGCAGCAACCCAGGAATTAAACCAAAACCATCAAGAACAAAAAAAATAAAAATGAGAAAATACTTAAGACCCTAACCCAGAATTCCTGACACCAAAGGGAAGTTTAGAGACCAATAAGATAAACCAATCTGAAAATCATCCACCTATGCTCCTTCAGATGACAACAACAGAAGACCTGGAAGAAAGGTAATAAGAAATAATCTCTCAGATAACAACAGATAGTAGCCATAGTGAAAAACACAGATTAAAAAAATAGAGGATCTCAGGAACATGTTGGAATCCCAGCATAGAAAAAAAATAGAATCCAATAAACAGATTCAAATGAAAATTCAAAAACTCCACTGAAGGTTTACACAGTAGAACTAGCAAATGCAAAGACAGAATCTCAAGCAAAGAAGACAGTGTGGCAGTTATTGACCAAGAAAAGAAAGATTTATTAAAAATAGAAAAAAATAGTGAAATCACAGAGATAATGGTGAAAACTTCCCAAGCAGGAGAAAAGAATTTAACATACAGATAAGTGAGGTCTATGAGACTTCAACTAATTGTGATAAAAAATCTACACCTCGGGCACACCTTTAAAATAGATGGGGAAATAAGATACTTCCACAACAAAGAACACTTGAGAAACTTCATGAATACCAATGAACACTCCAAGAAATTCTAACAATACCCTAGAAAAGATAATGAGGGTCACACTCCATGAGGCCCCACAGAGTGAAGTCCTTAGGAAAGGCAAGAAATTAAATGGAAAGGGGGAAATATTTAATAAATAATAATGATAATAATAAAGGAAACAATGACAGGAAATTATCATGACATGGATGAGGCAACGTATATCAGTTATAACCATCAATGTTATTAACCTCAATTCACCAGTTAAAGGACATAGATTGGCAGAGTGGATTAAGAAGGAAGATCTAACAGTATGCTATATTCATGAGACTCATTTAATTAAAAAAGAAATTCATAGACTGAAAGTAAAAGGATGGAAGACAATTCTCCATGTGACAGGAAATGGCAAAAAACAAAACAAAACAAATCAAAAAACAAAAAACAAACACAAAAACAAAACAAAACAAAACAAAACAAAGGCTGGGGAGTTAGCTCAGTGGTTCTGGCACCTGTCTTGCAAGCTCAAGGACCCAAGTTTGATCCCTGGTAACCACATACCATACTGGGCATGGAGACTCATGCCCAGCAGCAATCAGTACCACATACCACAGTGCCAGGTATGGTGGCTCACACCTGTAATCCCAGAACTTGGGAGGCAGAGGCAGGAGGATTGCTGTGATGTGAGTTGGAGGCTGAGCTCAGGGCCAGCCTAAACTACAAAGCGAGACCCTGTCTTTAAAAACCTTAAAAAAAATGGCCATTTTATTTGCAGACAAAACACATTTCAAGCCAAAACTAATTAAGAGACATGAAGAAGATCACTATATCTTCGTACAGGGAATAATTCAAGAGGAAGAAATGACATTCATAACTCTATATGCACCAAATGTTAGCATAGCCAGCTATATAAAACAAGTATTAATGGACATAAAAAGCCAAATATGCACTAATACAATAGAAGTGGGGGACCTCCACACCCCACTGTCACAGAGAGGTCAGCTAAACCAAAAATCAACCGTGACATACTAGAACTGAACCAAACTTTTAAAGAAATGGAATTAATAGATGTCTACAGAGTTCCCCTCACAAAGTCAGAACATGCATTCTTCTCAGCTGCACATGGGTCATTCTCCAAAATAGACCACATCCTCATTCATAAAACATACATAAGTACATGCAAAAGAATTGAAGTTATCCCCTATTTACTGTCAGACCATGCTTTGAAATTGGAGATCAATAGCAAAAGAAATTCCGAGATCCTCAGAAACACATGGAAATTGAATAACACTCTCCTGAATAACCAATGGGCCCCAAAAGAAATTAGAAAGTTTCTACAATTAAATGATAATGCCAGTACAATATATAGGAATCTATGGGACACAATGAAAATGATTCTATGAAGGAAATTAACAGCATACTATGAATGCTTATATTAGGAAAATAGAGTGAACTCAAATAAACAATCTAATGCTGAACTTCAAACTGTTAGCAAAATAATAGCAAGACAAACCTTGCTCTGAAGGCCACAGAGTTTGCTGCTTGTGTTTTTTTCTGATAGGAGAGGTAGGAGGATATAGAAATCTAGGGGATGCAATATTTGATCTTATATCTTGCAATATTAAACTCATAAATTCTAGTTTTAAAAAACAGAGAACCTATTATAATCTTAGATTTAGATTTTATTTTTAATTGACTCAAACAATTGTACATATTTATGAGATACAGTGTGTGATATTTCAATGCATGTATTCAGCATATAATAAGGGGAAATGACAGCTAACATTTCAGTAATGATCATTTCTTTGTGTGAAAAATATTCAAAATCTTCTTTCCTAACCATTTTGAAATGTCCAATTATTATCCACCCTAGTTCTCTTACTGTGCAATAGAACATTAGGTTATGCCTCCTACCCACCTATAACCCTCTTACATGCTCTTATAATTTGAAAATAGATACAGTGTTATTGTTTCTTCTTTTTCAATGCATATAGTGAATATTATTATTTTTCTTTACTAATTGCATTGGTAGGACCTTCAACACAGTGTGGGTGATCAGAATGGGTAGTCTGTCTTGCCCCCAACTCAGGTAAAAAGCGTTCTGTCTTTAACAATGATGTATGATGTTACCTGAAGGTTTTTCCCTCCAGGGTCCTTTTCCGTCCCATGAGAAATTTACTTCTATTCCTAATTGACAGAATTTTTTTTTCCACCATGAATGGATGGCTATTTTTGTCAAAATTTTTGACAAACCATTTTCAACCTACTTGATTCTTTCCACTTCTTAAAAAGAAATACTTAGACAAAAATTACCGAGTGGCTTGAGTAAAAGAAAATATTCAGCAATGACTATCATCCTATACTGAGGAGAATATAAAATAAATATACTACTATCTCATCTTCGTCCTCTGATGTATGAATTATTATCTATTACAGATTGGGTTAGTAAAGGTTTCTAGTCATGCAGGAGATTTAGATCCAGAATTACCAGAGTCTGATTACACATGGCTATCACCTCCGAACTGATCCTATAAGTTACCTAGAAAAACCAAATACTGTATTTAAAATACCATGGACTTATTTTCCACTATATTTTTGATTTTGTGGTAGGTTCCTGGCATCTAGTATCATTTGGCCTTAATGGAAACTTTGATAATTTGGCCTTATTATATTTACTACGCCACCAGGTTTAACAGTATGGACCAGAAGAGTGACACGGTTCCTATCTCAGTGATATAACTTCCTTGCTCAGTGATCATGAGCAAAGTCCACTTTATTTATTGCTTCATGTGTAAACAGTAATGACGTAATTTAGTGATGAGTTATCAATGAAGCTATATGGTGTTGGCTGTGGTTTGCATGTGTGTCGTCTGAAGGCCTGTATGTGAAGATTCAGGGTGGTGGTATTATGGTGTGATGGGCCTTTAAGAGTTGGGCCATTATTGTAGCTATTTAGGTCCATGGCCTGGATTTTGTCACTACAGCACATGCTACCATCAAGATGGGCTGTCCTGGGCTGGGGATTTAGCTCAGTGGTTCCGGCGCCTGTCTTGCAAGAGCAAGGACCCAGGTTCGATCCCTGGTAACCACATACCATACTGGGCATGGAGACTCACGCCCAGCAGTAACCAGTACCACATACCCCAGCGCCTGGCGTGGTGGCTCACACCTGTAATCCCAGCACTCGGGAGTCAGAGGCAGGAGGATTGCTGTGATGTGAGTTGGAGGCTGAGCTCAGGGCCAGCCTGAACCACAAAGGGAGAGCCTGTCTCAAAAAACCTAAAAAAACCCCAAAAAACAAAACAAAACAAAAAACAAAAAAAACCAAACAAAACAAAAACCAAAAACCAAAAACCAAAACAAAACAAAAAAAAGATGTGCTGTCCTTGCAAGAGGCTCATGGGGGCTCCTCAGTGTTGGACTTGAACCTCCAGAAACATCAGCCAGTGTAAATATAAACCTCTACGTCATGAGTAGCAGGGGTCAAGTATTTAGCTCTAATGATGCAAAACTGACTAATGCACTGTGATACCCATCATATTTTCAAGCACACTGTAAATGCGAAATCAAATTTAGATAGTCCCGTTAACTTATAAATGAGGAAATAGACATAGGAGAACTAATTAATGTAAGCAGTATGTGTCAGAGCTCAAATTTTAAGCACAGCTGTTTCCAAAGCAACCTCTCCTCAGCATGCTCTTATTATTTGTATACTGATTAGAGTGAGGCTATTTTGCTAATATGTGACTATTAAATTCTCCATATATTCTAGTTATGCCTATTGTCTTAGTATAATTATGCATAGTTTTTAAATTTTCATGACTTTCTATATTGGAAAATAAATTATATGATATGCACATTAATAACCCACATTTTAGCTAATGCTTTGGTGGCAAGTTAACTCTAACTCTAAATTTTGCTATGACCTAGGCTTTCTAAAGCACACATACTCGAGTTTATGGTGGATTTTATAAGGAAGTTGAAGCCACTATACAATGACATAATTTGATGCATCTTGCATCCAAGACATTAATCACAATTTCAGCAAGTTGGTGGTTTACCCAGAGTGAACGCATGCCATTTCTGAAATCTTGTACTGATAAAATTGCACAGCTATTCCTCATGGAGGGAGCTGAGTGCTCATTCCACATGATGGATACACATAGCAGTTATCCACTGCTAAAATCAATTTGTGCTGTTAATTAATAAGATGCTATTGGTTGTTCAAATCAGAGAAATATGACCTAATAAATATTTACAGTCTATTAATGGTTTCTAAGGTATGAATTTTGGGGAGACTATTGCACACACACACACACACACACACACACACACACACACACACACACACACAAGTTTTCCTATAAGGGGAATCTAGCTCATAGCTGACTTTTAATATATTCTTAGTAAATATATAGGTAAGCTCATGTTAGTCTTTTATAAATATCCTTATTGCATAAAAGCCTTTCTCCATTGTTTCCTTCTTTATGCATGTAGTGTATTTGCATCTACATGAGTGAAAATCTGCAGATCATGAGTAAAATATTTGCATTAGTAAAACTCAAAGTGAGATCCCTGAAATGTCTCTGTTCTTTATATTCTAAATCTTTATGTAAATCCAAATTCAAGCAATTTTATTTTTATTCCCTTGAGGCTCAGTGCTGTTCACACCTTTATATTTCCTTGTAGCCAGCATTTTATTTACAATGTGTATTTCAGTTTCAAGATTGTTAATTGCTTTTGTACCACATTTTATGAACACATTTTTTTCACTTGTCATTGGAGGCGAAACCATAAGCAATGTGTTTAGCCTTCTGCTCACCCAATCATAGTCAGCCTAAAAAAATAGACTTTCATCTAAAGCAATTCCCTGTGGAGTAGGAAACACAACTGTTTTATGCTACTAGGCAGCCTGCAAAGCGATACTATTTTCCTTGGGGAAAGGACACTCAAGTTTTGAGAATCTAGGTACTGCACCATCGGGGAAAGAGCTGAATAGAAAATAGACCATCTTTTCCAATTCTATTGTGCAGAACATAAAGAAACTCTTTGTTCAGGCTCTATGTCTTCCTCCTCCTTGCTCAATCTTTAGTCTTTTAAAATTCTACCCTTAACTAAATGGGTGAGCTACAAAAAAGATTAAACTTAAAAATATACCAGGAATACAGAATGAAGAGAGGTGATTGATCTTTGAGTAGGTATCCAACAGCGCAATGAAATTCTCAAGCAGGTTCCTTTTTATTTCGAAATGGGTTTGATTCAGAGGGATTTTATAGCTGCTAAATCATGCAGTTGGCAGAGACTGTGCGTGCTTCTCACAGTTACTTTGAAAGATGTCAAATTTGGCAAAGGCAGTAAAAATACTGGGATTTACTGAGTTTGCTTTTTTCCCCCGCCTAGAGGATGCTTTAAAATCCAGCGCACTCAGAAGTCATACAGTACAACAGAAGTGTGCAGAATTGCAGGTTTCACAGAAAGAGTGTGGCTTTCTCAGCTAGTGTGTGACTGACTGCATCTTTGGCGAAGCCTAGCTCCCTATGCTTGTTACAAAAGGTTCCTTTTTAGACCCACTGGTCTTGGTTTCAATATCATTGCTATTGGTACCTGAAAGCTGCTTACTTCTAGAATAACAGCTACTGAACAACTGCCTTTGTTTCTCTAGAGAAGCATGTCTCTGGAGTGGTGGGCACATATGTAAGTTTCCAGCCATGTAGTTATGTAGTATAGTTATTTTGAGTGTGGCTCTGGAATCAGAATGCTTGGGTGTCAGTCACAGCTTCATCAGTGTCCTGCATAACATTTCTAAGCCTAGTTTTACTGTATATAATAGGAGTTAGACTATTATTTCATCAGGCTGCAAAGGGGACTAAGATGTAAAGAGCATAGGGCAATAAAAACAATTACAATTATTGTTATGTTCATTAAATGCTACTTATTGTTATCATCAATCTGAGACAATGGATTATTATTCATAAAGCTTATATTTTTCAGAACACAAATGATAGATTGTTACCTCTGTGTCTATAATTATACAAGATCTTACCTCCTTTTTGTCTAGAAGAAAGTGATATCTACTCTGTTGGCCTCTATTGATATTCTACTATTGATCAGATTCAAATTGAAATCCTTCAGTTTTTGAGATAAAAATTAGTTCTTACAGCTAATTTTGTTTCTAGACTTAAGCATATTCTTCCTTTAATAAATAAAATGTATATCACTATGCAAGAGCATATACAGTATAACTAGAGTGTGCACTTAACTGTTCCAAGTCTTTCATTAATTGCTCTTCTATAGCAAAGCATATTAAGCCTTAAAATTGACATTTACAGCTCAAACAAAACTTGATTTTAAGACAGTAAATCACATTGGTGCTATAATTCGAATAACATCTATTTCTGACATGAGCTTTCTAAATATGGCTACTTGAAAATATGTATACATATCTAGTTATGTACTAATTACTATGACAAGCATTTTCAATATTTCATTTTGTGATAATCCTGTGAGTCATAAACCTCTATCAACTCCATTTCCAGATAAAGAAGAGTTCTTTTGTTAGAGGAAATTTAAATAATTAATACAACATTTTACTTGAATCCTTTAAGACTCACCTGTGTTCCCATTCAAGTAGAAACGCTGTAAGCCCTTTAAAAAAATTAATGTATGTTGGGGGGAGAGCAAGGGAATGAGAAAAATGATAATCGAGATGGGTCATGCACAGGTACAAATTCTCGATGTTGACTGTGATCATAATGTCTATATAAAATGTACCAATAAAATCAGTTTTAGAATTAGTGCATATTTGTAATACAGAATAGTGATGTTTACTTTGGGGAACTGATACATGGAAATGACATATCTACATTTTTTTTTTTGAGACAGGGTCTTGCTTTGTAGTTCAGGCTGGCCCTGAGCTCAGCCTCAAACTCACATCACAGCAATCCTCCTGCCTCTGCCTCCCGAGTGCTGAGATTACAGGCGTGAGCCACTATGCTTGGCTGTGGTATGTGGTACTGATTGCTGCTGGGCATGAGTCTCCACAGCCAGTATTGTATGTAGTTAACCAAGAATCGAACCCGGGCCCTTGTGCTTGCAAGACAGGTGCTGGAACCACTGAGGTAAATCCCTGACCCTCTACATCATTTTCAACATCTTTATTCCCTGTTTGCTTTAATTCCTAACCTCCTACTCTATCTCCAAGAGTCTGTCTTCCAGTAATCTCTAATAATCTCTTCTTTATTTTGTTAATTCATTTATTTATATTACTCATATAAAAGAGAGAGTGTGATCTTTAGCTGTCACTTCTTTTGATTAGCCTTATGATCTCATGCTCCATCCATTTTTCTATGAATGATTTTATATCATTCTTCTTTATGGCCAAATAATATTCCACCTTCCATTTTCTTTATCCATAAATTTGTTGATGGACATTGAGGCTGTAAAAATAGCTTAGCTATTTTGAATTGCACTACTAAAAACATGGTTATGCATGTATTGATACAACATCGTGTCTTTAATTCTTTCAGGATTACACACAAGAGAGGTGTAGCTGGGCCAAAGTTTTAATTGTTTGAGGAATCTCCATAGTGACTTTGATAGTCATACTATTTTACCTTCCCATAAAAAATGCAGAAGAAACCCTTTTCCCCACATCCTTGTGAACACTTGTTTTGTATGTCTGTGTGTATGTGTGTTTTATTGATGATAGCTATTTTTACAAGTGTAAGGAGAGGTGTTAGAGTTGTTTTAACTTGCATTCTCCTGAATAGTGTAAGTCTTCTTGAGTATTATAACCTTACAGCTGGCATAGTGCCTGACACAAAGTACATATTCATGGCAAAATAACTTCAGTATTTATTTGTCTTTTAAAATATAACCTTCAGTATGATAAAGTAAATATACCCTGGTTCCTTAAAATAATGATGAGAGTGGATTAAAGCTGGAAAAAAGGCTATTCAAACTTGAAGGATTACTTGAAATTGTGACTAAACTTTTCTTATAGGTCTAATAGGAATCAGGTAGAAATTAAACCATCAAACAAATGAGATTATTATAATGTTAAACTAAATACTCTATTGAAGATTGTAAATTTCACTTATAGATTATGAACAGATATTGTAGACCAACTTATTCTTTTTTCTGCATTGAAGCTCAAGGAATGTGTTCAAAAATGTA
This sequence comes from Petromus typicus, assembly GCA_004026965.1. NCBI lineage: Eukaryota > Metazoa > Chordata > Mammalia > Rodentia > Petromuridae > Petromus > Petromus typicus. The sequence continues at coordinate 34,850 of PVIR01002240.1, forward strand.
AATTGGCATGTCTCATATCTCCAATTAATGGGCAATGATGTCTACCATTTTTAATAAAACATAAGCACTTCATAGCTATCTGACCTTATGTGATCTGATTTCCCCAACATCCAAAATTGTACAGCTACCTGTACATCCTTGACTTTGTCATCACTGAGACACATTACCTAACACCCACAAATTAAAAGGGGAGAAGTTCAATTTGGACCACTATTGAGGGGATTCAGCCCATGGTCACTTGTTTCTAAGACAGAAACAGCATAGTGGAAGGAAAGCTGTTTATGTTACTTTGGAAATAGAGAAAAGAGAAGAAACAGAGAGGGAGGTATACCTTCAAATGACACATGCCCAGTGACACTCTTCTTCTGACCAGGCCTCACTTCCTAACAGCACACTGATAATTGTAGTGCCTCCAAAACACCACTTCTGAATATATGAGACTTTTGGGGGACATTCTAGATCTAAACTATCATGTCCACCTTGTTATGTGAAGTATATTTAGTTTATTTCTAAGAGTCACTGGTACTTGAAATAGCTAAAAAGTCCAAATTAAGTTTCCTCTGAGACTCAAGGCAAACTATTCACTGTAAGCTCTTGTAGAAATCAAAAACAAAGTTAAATACTTCCTACAGTGGTAGAGGATAAATATTTCCATTAAAAAAGGGAGGAATGGGGAAACACAAAGGTATTGATGACTGAAACTGACCAGAACACATACTAAATCCTACAGCTCCATGCCTAGCACTTTGGGATATGTACTGGGAAAGTTTTATAAGAAAAAATATAATGAAAATGTAGAGTAGCAACAGCAAATCTACTGCAAGGGGGCTATCATACATACTTTCTATGCACAATTTTATTTAATAGTCACAGTAAATGTTTAAGGTAAGTGAAAAGAATTCTACATGGCAATTTAGAAGCGAGACCCATGAAAGTGAAAATACTTTGCTAAATTCACCTTTGAGGGTTAGCACAAAGGCAGGACTCATAGGCTGCTATTTCAAGCATCTCTCTTGTTCTGCAACCATCTTTCCTTTACCTCTTAGGTTGTGGAAGACACTTGAACATAGAGGATGCTAGAATTTCATTAACTAGATCTTAAGACATAAGTACTAGATTTTGAACTAAAAATTGCTTTCCTTATTTTTAAGATCCACACTATTAAAATAATTACTATATTCCTTTGGATACAACAACTGAAGCCATTTTCACGATTGAATTCTGTGATCACATTAAATGGAAAAAGTTGAAAACTTTCATTCCAAAATCAGGAGCAAAAAAGAATCTATCACTATTTTCACTGAACACAGTACTTGAAATAGCAGAACAAGTAGGAAAGAAAAAGAAGTACAAGGAATATATGTAGGAAAGAAAGAAGTCAAATTATCATCATTTTCAAATGACCTGATCCTTCACAATGAAGAGTGCAAAAAACTCTTAAAGGTTAATGTTAAAGTTAAAACTCTTAGAGTTAATGACCAAATTCAGTAAAGTAGCAGGATACAAAAATTAACACAAAAAATATCAGTAGCATTCCTGTACACTAATAATGAATTCACTGAGGAAGAAATTGGAAAAAGCTATTCACAACAGCATAAAATAGCATAAAATAGTTAGGAATTAACCTAACTAAGGAAGTAAAGACCTCTACCACAAAAATTAAAGTATTCAGAAAAAGGAAGCCCTGTAGGGTTGTGGAAAATTTAAAGATATCCCTATTCCCAAATAGGTAGAACCAATATAGTCAAAATGGCCATATTTCCAAAATTGATTAAAAGGTTAGTGCAGTCCCAATCAAAACGCTAATAACATTCTCCACAGAATTGGAGAAAACAATTCTAAAATTCACATGGAACCAGAAGAGACCGAAAATAGCAAAAGCAATCCAGGGCAATATAACAGTGAAGTGGAAAAGATCACTATTCCAGACTTGAAGTTATATTACAAAGCTACAACAATGGAAACAGCATGGTACTGGCACAAAAACAGACATGAGCATCAGTGAAATAGAATAGAAGACACAGAAACAACCCAGCCCCCTTCAAATATTTAGTCTTTGACAAATAAGTCACAAACATACACTGGAGGAAATATAGGCTCTTTAATGAATGGTGTTGGGAAAATTGGCTATCCACACGCACAACATTGAATCTAGACCAATATTTCTTACCACATAATATACTAAAATAAAAATGGGCCAAAGAATTAAATGTTAAAATAGAGACATTGTATTGGAAGAAAAAGATGGCAAAACTTTATCTTAGACATAAGCAAGACAAGAACTTTCTGAATGGAAACCTGCCTACACATAAATAATACTGAAAAATCAACAAGTGGGATTATATCAAATTAAAAACAACTAACAGGAAGAAAACACAACTTACATAATGAGAAAAATATTTTGCCAGCTATTCCTCGGAGAGAGGACTAATATCTAGAATATATAAAGAACTTAACAAGTTAGACCTCCTAAAATAAAAGACCTAAACAAGAAATGGGGAAATAGACACTTCCTAGATCATGCTCAAATGGCCAATAAATTCATGAAGAAATGCTCAATATCCTTTGCCACTAGAGAAATGCAAATCAACATGAAGTTCCATCTTATCACAGAAAGAATGGTCATCATTAAGAAAAAATTAATAAATTCTTGTTTGGCTGCAGAGAAAATGAAGTCATTCTATGTTGTTGGTGGGAATATAAACTTGAGCATCCATTGTAGAAATCAGTACAGTGGTTCTTCAAAAAATTAAACCTAGAAATTCCATTTGGCCCAGATATTTCTCTCCTAAGTATCTTTGGAAAAGATATAATATTATAGCTATAGATGTATAACCATGTTTATAGTAGTATAATTCATCATAGCTAAATCTTAGAAACAGCCTGACTGTCCATGAACAGATGAATGCATAAAGAGGATGTGATATTTACACACAGGGGAGTTCTACTCTTTCACAAAGAAAGATAAACTTGAGTCATTTATAGGAAAATGAATGCACCTTGAGACCTTAGTGTAAGTGAAATAAATCAGACCCATCAGCTTAAATATTACATGTTTTTTTATATGCAAAGCCCAAGTTATAAATAAAGAGCAAAAGAAGAATAGAAAGTAGTGATCCAGATCTTTCTCAAGGGGGAAGAGGATCAAAGGATGCAGAGTGGAGTGAAAAGGAAGAAGAAATGTGTTCAGGTGTGTTATGTACATGCATCAGCTCCCCATTAAAAAAAGCAAACATTATGTACTGTAAACATATGCTAATAAAAAACAAATTTCTAATACATTTTATCCCATTATGTATAGATTATACTTTTGTCATTTTGTCATCAATGTGATTAGGAAATAAGAACTGCAAGGAATAGTTCTCCATTTGGTACTTGTCTTATCTGGGTTATTAGCAAAATTTGTGCATGAAGAGAAAAATATTTTTACACTTTTCTTCTGATAAATAATCCTCATCACAGTCATAGTAATATGAATGACCATCTACCATGAAATAGGCCTGATGCTGAGAGCATTTAATACATTGGTGCATCCGTTCTTACAACAATGATGTCTTTTCTTTGCTTATTCATCACGGATTGAGATGTGGCATTCAGTTGTTACCAAGGTCAAACACTAGGATAGGGGACTAGCTGGGATCCAAAAATGTTTTTCTGTTCTTCAAGTTCATGTAACTTTTACAGTGAATGTATATCTAACTTACCCAAGTCTTTACAAAGACGTATCTTGCCCAGTGAGCCATGAGACAAGAAGTAACCTCACGCTATTGCCCTGAACAGTGAATTCCTAAGTAACGTGCAGTGAGAGAATCTGGCTATCAGGAATTCCAGCTGGGAGTGTGGCCAACCAGATGAGCGGAAGCCTCGGGGAAGCTGCATGAGAATCGGGCTGTTTTCTCATATTTTAACCAGAAGCAGCAAAATTTCACACACAAAAATATCATTTGATACATGCATGAAATCTACTGGTGGAGCAAAAATTCTTTCCTGGAATCTTCAGGCATCTGTTTCCCACCACCTGGAAGTCAAAGTTTATTTTCCCTTATGGTGTTTAAATCTATAAAGCCATCTCTAAGCTGCATCTAGCAGGCATGTCTTTTCAAGTGGAACATTAAACATATTTCCTCTCTTGTCTCCTTATGCAGTCAGTTTCCTTCTGTTGTTAGCTTGAGGGGTTATTTCTTTTTAATCACAACACCAAGGGACGTTTTTGTACCCTTCTCATGTAGGTGTAATCCATGTGTTCTCTTTTATTGAAGCAAGTTGCTCAATAGAATTGCAGCACACAAACTCATTTTGCCATCCTGAAGAATCTGTATTTCATGGCACATGAGACAGTGTGGTGACTAGAATAGTTTTCAGCCCTGAGAGGAGATTGTTTTGTGATGAGACTTCATTTGTGTAGAAAATAACACTCATAACTTGATTCCTCTTCTCTCTGTGTCTCTAAGTTTCTCCAACTCAACACAGTCGACATTTTAATTGGCTGGAAAATATCTTGTTGTGGAATGCTGTCCCATGCTTTGTAGGACATCTGGCTTCATCCAGACCTCTAGCCATGAGATGTTAGTGGCACCTCTAGGTGGGCACATCAACATTTACAGACATTGTCAAATGTCCCCTGGAGAATAAAATAAGACCTAGTTGAAAAAAATCACTGTTCTCTTATCTACGTCCTTCCCTTACAATCATACTTTGAAAGGTCAGGTTGCTTATTAAAATTATCAGTCATAGACATAATACTTAAGAGCCTTTGTGCATTTGTCTATGGAAGAACACTTCCTACATTGGTCCCTTGAGAGACAAGACTTGAGTGTGTGTAATTTATGAGATGTGTGCAGTTCCTTTACCATTTGGAGTTAAACCAGTCTCAAATCCTGCGCACCTGGGATGGAACTTGAAGATGGAAAATGAGGAGGAGGGGAAATCATCTTAGTTTCATGAAAATGAAAGCCTAGGAATAAATTGCTTTTAGTTCCTGAACAATTCCGGCTTTGGATTTCCATTGAAGGCAGTAATAAATGCTTCTTCCAATTGCTCTCTACTCTGCATAATGGCACAGGGTCAGAACAATAGCAGGGAGGCCCTGTTTGCAGAGCCAGTTTACAGATTAGTTGTGCTGATGCCAAATGAGGAGACAGGTCCAGTTTCTCTTGAGAGCTGATGTGAATAGCAGTCCTCCTGCGGCTCTCAGTAGGATTTTATAAAACACATTAAAGCAAACAGTCGATTTCAGTCTCGGAGCTTTCTCAGAGAATTCTGAATGTTAATCCTAGTGTATACATGGACTCACTGAACTTCAAGTAGTGGTTCTCAAGACTTGAGTAGGAAAAATGTTCTGGATATAAGTGACTCAAACACTATGTTAGATGACAAAAGTGTGAGAGATGACATTCCTAAAGGCCTTTATTCTCACTGAGATATCCAGTTCCTCTTCCAGAAGGCTACAGTCTACTAAACCATAGTTCTTTTTTCCACTTTTCTACTCTATTGTTGCATAATTGATTACTTGCCTGTCTATGTCTTTGTGATAGCTAGATGATGGTGAATTCAAATTTATATTATTCTAAAATGTCTCAGCATAGAGTTCCTGGACTTTTCTGCTATACTTGATGACAGAGAACAGTAAAGAGTTTCTAAAATTCTTTCATTTTTGAAATCCATGTCACTGCTTTCCTCTCTCATTATTCTTTCCTGTTTTTTTCCTTAGTCAGTCCTATTTTTTAAAACCTACTGACATCCCCTAGAGATTGTCCATCTTGCTTATTCTGCACCACTTTTCTGGGTGATTGAATTATTTCTTATTTATTTTACTAGATATTTTTGATTCTCAAGTGTACTACCCTTTGCCTACCTATTTTCTCCCCAAGCTTTAGACTTGTGAGTTTGTCAGACACGTCCTTTTAAATTCCTAAACAAGTTTCGAACTTTAGTGAGCCAGCCTCTCTTTCTCACCACAGTTATACTTTATTTATTGCTCTGCAGCTCAGTGAATGACTCTGTTATCTTCTTAGTCACTCAGTTGGAAAACAAGGGTGTCATCACTATCAGAGTGCCCACAAATGGCTTTATAAAATTTGAAGGCACCAACAGAGCAAAAAGGCAGCCAACAATGTGGGAAAAAATCTTTACCAGCTGTTCCTCAGACAAAGGGCTACTATCTAGAATATATAAAGAGTTTTAAAAAATCAGTCCACCAAAATTTAAAGACCCAATTAAAAAATGGGCATCTAAAATGAATAGATACTTTTCAGAGGAAGAAGTAAGAGCAGCTAAGAAGCGCATGAAGAAATGCTCAATGTCATTAGTCATTCGAAAGATGCAGATGACAACAACACTGAGATTTCATCTCACTCCACAAAGAATGGCTGCCATTTCAGAATTAGCCAGCAACAAATGTTGGCAAGGCTGCGGAGAAGGAACCCTTCTGCACTGCTGGTGGGACTGTAGACTTGTACAACCTCTGTGGAGATCAGTGTAGAGATTCCTCAAAAAACTAGGATTGGAGGTCCCATTTGACCTGACCATTGCTCTGCTAGGCATATACACAAAGGAATTAAAAGAGTCATTTCACAGTGACATATGTGCACCGATGTTTATAGCAGCTCAGTTTGTGATTGCTCTATCTTGGAAACAACCCAAATGTCCATCAACTGGAGACTGGATAAAGAAGATGTGGTTCTTCTACAGAATGGAGTATTACTCTGCTGTTAAAAATGATAAGACTGAGTCATTCATACTCAAATGGATGTACCTTGAGGATATCCTCATAAGTGAAATAAACAGGTCACAGATGTGTAAATGTCATATGTTTTCCTTGGTATGAGAAAATGAAGTTGTAAATGAGTTGCAGTATGTATAGTTGATATTGTGAAGTAGAAAATATTTAAAAGGAAAGAATGTAAGTGAGGGAAAAATGAATGTGGTAATAATAAAGGAAAAAAACAAAGATTGTATATATAGGGGGTGGGGGAGGCAGGGGGGAAAAGGGAAAGAATGAGAATCAAGTCATATTCTGGTACAAACTCTTAATATTGAATGAGACTATCATGTGTATTCATAATGTACCAATAAAGATAATTAAAAAAAACTTGAATGCAAACTAAAAAGGGGATTAGAAAGTCACTGGGGGATCACAGGATGGGTAACTTTTGCCTTTGACTTAAAGGAGTGGAAATTTCAGCCCTGCCTCTGATTTCTTCAGAAGGAAGAGAGGTTGCAGATTGAGTTCCATCACAAAGGCTGTGACTTCATCAATCATACCAATCCAGTGGAGCCTGGATTAAAACTCTATTCTGACAGACTCAGACAGCTTCCCAGGGGGTGGACGTATTTATGTGCTCCTGGCACCCTGACTTCAAAGGACAGAAGCTCCTGTGCTTGGGACCCTTCTAGACCTTGCTTTGTGTAACTATTCACCTGGTTATTGATTTGTATCTTTCATAATGAAAAATTAATGGTCAGTGTAATTATTTCCTAAGTTCTGCAAGATATTTTATCAACTTATTGAACCTGAATTAAAGTCTTCACTTGGTTGAATTGTGGGACATCCAGCTGATATTAGAGAACTGGAAATCAGAAGTCCACCCAGATTGTAGAGAGAGGACATAGACACCCACTTCCTTAAAAGAATCATATCAATACTTTAGGATCACGTTTCTTGAAACCACCACCTTAAATTAAATACGCGGTGAAACAACAACAAGACTGAAACACACTTACTGATTCATCTGCATTTTTTGGCTACATATCTTTTCTATGCTATTCATTTGGTTTGTGGAAGACTAACACAAGCATGTCTTCCTCATATTTTTCTTCACTTTTGAAAGCGATATTACAAAGAAGGAAATTATAATTGATTGGATACTTATGAAATTCTACATCACTTACCTACATCTTCTTTAGCTGTATAGACAGTATTGTTTTCAACATACAGGTGAAAGGTCCTGCAGCTGGCAAATATGTTGCACCCTGGATTGAAATAGCAGCAACTTTCATTCCAAGGTTCATTCATTGCCTTTTTAAAAATACCAGTTGGGTCCCTTTATAAAACAAATTTATGTGTGATGGTCAGCCACTGGTTATCTGGGTGGATTAGCAACAGTGAGATTATTAAAAGATATAATAGTCTTCAAAAATACATTATCAAAAGGAGCACACATTGTGACCAAAAAGATTTTATTCCAGGGTTTCAAGAAAGGTTCAACATATGCAAATCAGGGAATGCAATGCACTACACAGACAGAACCAAGGTTGAAAACCACATTATTTTATCAATAGATGCAGAAAAAGCCTCTGACAAAAATGCAACATTCATTTATGATAAAAAGATAGACATAGAAGGATTTTAGTATATGTGCTGCTGAAGCGAGCGTGACATAAAAGGATTTTATATAGGTAGAGAAGGATCTATTAACAGCCATTTCTAACAAACCTATGGCTAATTTCATATTAAATAGGGAAAGAGTGAAAGCTTTCTCTTTAAATCAGGAACAAATCATAGATTTCCACTATCACCACTCCTGTTCGACATAGTTCTGGACCTAGTTCTTAGCTAGAACATTGGGCAAGAGAAAGAAATAAAGGAAATTTATATAGAAAAAGAAGTCAAGTTATCAGTGTTTGCATGATACTCTCTGTATAGGAGATCTAAAGAATTCTACCAAGACTCTTAAAATTATTAACCTATAGCAGCAACATAGCAGGATATAAAATCAAGACACAAAAATCAATATCATTCATGTACATAATACATGAATGAAAAAAAAACACTGCAAAAAGAAAGTAAGAAAATAATGCTGTTCACAGTAGTACCGAGAAAAATTAAATACTGAAGAATTTACTGAATTAAAGAAGTGAAAAACCTACAAGAAAAACTATAGTATTTTGAAAAAAGAGATTGAAGAGTACATCAAAGCATGGTAAGATATCCCCTGTTGTTGGATAGGCAGAGCTAATATTGTTACAATTCCATACTTCCAAAATAGACATATGGACTTAAAGCAGTCCTTATCAAAATACCAACAGCATTCTTTACAGAACTGGAGAAAATGATCGTGAAATTTATATGGACCAGAAAAGACCTAGCACAACAAAAGTAATCCTTAAGATTAAGAGTAATGCAGGAAACATTACAATGTCTGATGAAGTTATATTACAAATTTAAAGTGATTAAAAATAGTATAGTGCTGGGACAAAAACAGACATGAGGATCAGGGGAACATAGCAGAAGATGCAGAAATATTCTCAGACACATGCTATTTGATTTTCAAGAAAGAGTCCAAATACATGTTCTGGAGAACGAATAATGGTGCTGGATATATTGACGATCGATATGCACAAGATTGAAGCTATTATACTCATGTCGCACTTGGAGTACTAACCTAAAATCAAAATGGACCAAGGATTGAAACATCAAAACAGAAACAACTTACTGGAAGATAAGATAAATAAACTTTTGAAATCATAAGACTTCTGTATAGATCTCTAACAAGAAACAACAATAGCAACCAGAATCAACAAATAAGATTATATCAAATTAAAAACTTTCTGCAGAGCAATCAATAAAAAGACAACTTATAGAATGGAAAAAAAATTTTTTTTTTGAGAAAGGGTCTCAATTTGTAGTTCAGGCTGGCCCTGAGCTCAGCCTCAAGCTCACATCATGGCAATCCTCCTGCCCCTGCCTCTTGAGTCTGAGATTATAGGCATGAGTTACCACACCCAGTACTGTGGTGTGTGGTATTGATTGCTGCTGGATGAGCTGGGCATGAGTTTCCACGTCCAGTATTGTATGTAGTTAACCGGGAATCGAACCCTGGTCCTTACGCTTGCAAGACAGGCACCAGAACCACTGAGCTAAATCCCCAGCCCTAGAATGGGAAAAATTTTGCCAGCTATTTGTGAGACATCTATAACATCTATCATATAAAAGAATGCAAATATTTAGACAATCTAAAATAATTTTTTAAAAACAGTTGAAAGTGGGTAAGTGAAATGAATAGACACTTCTCTGAAAAAATTATGAATGAAAAATGAGCCTATGATAAATTGCTTAGTACCCTTGGCCATTGGAGAAATGTGAATTAAAACAACTAAAGTTTCATCTTACATCAGAAAAAAGGCAGCCATCAGTGAATCAGTAATAAATTTTGCCATGGCTGCAATAAGAAAAGAACACTTCTACATTGGTAGTGGTAATGTAAGCTAGTGAAACCATTATGGAGATTGTTATAGAGACTTCCCCCAAACCTCCAAATAGACATTCTAGTCAGTTCTGCCATTCCCCTTCTTGGTGTCTTCTCAAAAGAGTTAAATAAATTGAATTACCCCACTACGTGTATGCCAATGTCGATAGCAGCACAATTCATGACAGCTAAGTCCTCGAAACAGCTTGTGTGTTCATAAATAGATGAACGTATTAAAAATGTAGTATGAATACATAATGGAATACTACTTGGCTGTAACGTTAGTAGAGACATTTGGAAGAAAATGAATACAGCTGAAAAGCAATATTAAGTGAAATAAATCTGACGTGTGATCTTAAGTACTATTTGATTTTTCTTATTTGAGTAAAACAAGGCTCAAATAAAAAGCAAAGTAAAATATTGCTAGAAAGAAACAGGGAAATAGAGATTCTGCAAACAGGAAGGGGTCCAAGCGACTGAAGGTGTGTTGTGGAGGGAAGAGGAGATATAAAGATTTAACATGTGTCATGTCCATGTACCAAATACCCACAATAAATGTCAACACTGTATGTTGTAAACATAACCTATAACAACATCAACAACAACAATAATAATAATGAAATGAAGATCCACAGGTTGAGAGAGGTGGGTGTGGAGGGGAAGAGGACTAAAAATATCAATATATGTTGTGTAAATGTGCTCCCTAAAATGAAAGCAAACTTCATGTATTTCAAATATATACTAAAAATATTTTTAAAAATGTATTCAGTCCTTTGTCTACTCACCTACTTCTTCTTCTGAATGAGTCTTAACAACAGTTAACTAACAATATTAGTTTTTAATGGTAAAACTAACAAACTAAGAAGGAATTGTCTTTGTATTACAAGTAGCATGGATTAAGTTCTGGATCTATGAGAGAAATAGAGAGAGAAGGAGAGAGAGAGAGAAAGAGAGAGGGAGAGAGAGAAAGAGAGAGAGAGAGAGAGAGAGCCCTTTCTCTTCATAAAATTCACTAAATATTATCCCAGCTCTTTTTGGAAGAGCAGAATGCAGTGGGTGGGCTGGCTGGCTACATTAAATGTAATTAGAGATCCAAGAACTTGATTACTCAGGCACAAATATTTTTTCAAAACCATGTTTTGAAAACATATATATATATATATATATATATATATATATATATGAACTCACACACATATATGGTTTTCAAAACCATATAGATATACATACATACATACATATACATACATACATATATATGTGTATATATATGTATATATTTATATATACATATATGTACACACATACATATATATGTGTATTTGTGTTTTGTATGGGCGAAGCGAACGCTTCTATTTCAAAAATAGCATTGTCACCTAATCCTGAATAGTACTGTCAACTACTATAATCAGTGGCGCCAAGTTACTTTCTGTCTAAGCCTATATATCAGTTTCAGTTAATTCAAGGGACAATCTAGTAATTAAAATAGAAATTTCTACCAGAAAGGGACACTTACCAAGAATTACAGACTCCTTGAAGGATAGTCTGGAGAATCTCTACCAAAACATTTCCCTCTCCAAACCACGCAGCCCACAGACAGTTGGTGTGTATGTGTCTGTATACATAGTAAAAGAGCACATACTGAAAGTGTGGGCATCATATGGGTAGGTGCCCCAGTTCTGATTATAGAGCAATTTGTATAATTGCACACACTACAGCACTTAACCGTTGAATTCTAATTCATTTTTTAGATCCTAAACTTTTAGAGCACTTAGCAGTAGTAGTAGAAGTGATAACAATATTAAACAATATGAAAAAAGCCAAAGCTATCAGAGAAATCCACTTACTAATTCTACTCTTATCAAGATAATTGATATTATCAAGAATGAAATTGATAGTGGATAATGTGCCATGTACTGATCTGTCTATACTTATTTTATTCTTAGAATTGATCCATCAAGATTAACATTATATTATCCCAGAAGTTAAGGAATTTTTTTTTTTTTTTTTGAGACAGGGTCTTGCTTTGTAGTTCATTTTGGCCCTGAGCTCATTATGTAGCCCGGCAAACCTCATATTCACAGCAATCCTCCTGCCTCTACCTCCTGAGTGCTGGGATTATAGGCATGAGCCACCACACCCGGTGCTGTGGTGTGTGGTACTGATTGCTGGTGGGTGTGAATCTCCACATCTGGCATTGTTGTATGTGATTACCAGGGATCAAACCGGGGCCCTTGCACTTGCAAGACAGGTGCTGGAACCACTGAGCTAAATCTCTGGCCCTTATTTTTATTTTTTTTTTGAGACAGGGTCTCATATTTGTAGTGTAGGCTGATTTCGAGCTCAGTCTTGAACTCACAGCAATCCTCCTGTCTCTACCTCCCGAGTGCTGGGATTACAGGTGTGAGCCACCATGCTCAGCATTGCGGTATAGGGTACTGATTGCTGGTGGATGTGAGTCATCACCCTCAGGATTGTTGTATGTGGTTACTGGGAATCGAACCTGGGCCCTCACACTTGCAAGGTAGGTGCCAGAACAACCTGAGCTAAAACCCCAGCCCAGTTAAGGAAATTTCAAGGAAAACAGTGCTTCTAGTGGACAGAAATTGAGTGAGGCATAGAAGAGTCTGTATGAGATTAGTAACACTCCAGTTAAAAGTACCCAGATTGTGTTAACTGCACATATAAGTTAAAAATTCAGGAGACCAAACCTAGAATCAGATATAAATAAAGAAGTGGTGTGCATAGTTTGAAATGTATGACCATTAGAGTCAGAAAAACTTGGTTTTAAGCTTTCTTCTGAAGTACATGAATAAAACCAATTTGTAAAAGAGGAAAACAGTGAGAACTTATGAACTGAGTTTTTTAAAAAATTATCTTATCGGTATATGACTCTAGTATATAATGTTTATATTCTTTGTGGAAAGTTGTACCATGTCTTAATTTCTGTTTTTTTCATTCTCCTTCTCTTCCTTCCATCCCTCTCCCCTCCACTCATGCTTTGATCTCTTTGCTTTTTCCTTTTTGTGCACATTTGTAGTAGAGGATGTCTATGTTCCTTGTGTGGAATTGGTACATGTCCGTATCACATCTCAATTCCTTCTTCATCCCTTTTGCCTTCCTTCTCTTCCTCTTCCCTCATTCTGTGTTTAAAATATTAGAATGCCTTCCATTCTAGTTGGTACCAATGATTAAAAGAATAAGAATGTTAGATTCAAGCTGGGGTGTGGTGGCACATGACTATAACCCTCCAGTTTGGGAGGCTGAGGCCGGAGAATTGCAAGATCAGACCCAGCCTGGGTAATTTTGTGACTTAGCAAACCTATCCTAAAAAGTTGCCGCAAAAACCACACACAAAACTTTAATGGGTTGCAAGTATACCTCGGTCTGAAGGCTCTGAGTGAAATCCTTAGTCTTGCAAAATAAATATCTTAAAATTGTTTCCAGAAATTCAGAGAAAAATTAAAAGAAAGTATGCTGAGGCCTAGGTGTCTTCAATAGGCTTTATTATGGAAGGAATAACAGACAGGGTACTCGCAAAATGGTGAGTAGCCCAGAACAAAAATATGCTTAAAAAAATATATATCTTATATAGCCTGGGGGGACAGGGTATCAGGAAGTGGAGAGGCACTATACTATCTTCTCAATGGTAGGTCTCTCTATGATGGGCTGATAATGTCAGGAGGCGGAGAGTAATGTAGAGCATTAAGGGAAGAAGGAGGAGTGTCTTTCTGGAGAGTCCATGTCTGATTTATTTCCTGTTGGCTGGAACGCAAGGCATTGTGGGAAAGAGTGAGGCACTTTACCACAAAGCACTATGGGAAGGAGTGAGACATTTTTGGTATAGAAATGCCATACTTGTTCTATTCTGCACCAGCCGGACCTATTAGAAATAAAGATGCAAGGAAATTTGGAACACAAGGGCTAAGGACTTCATTATGTGAAGCCTACCCATCCCTTGTTTGGTAAGAAGAGAAGAGAAAAATAGGATGTAAAGAATTAGGAAGGTAGTGAAAAAAAAGCAGAACAGAAACCGGGTATTGAGGTCCAGCTATTTGATCATGGCTAGCAGGACTAAAGAAGTGGCAGGCCAATTGGGTGGTTAAGAATAAATTCATCTCTGAGACAGTGGACTGTTCTGATAACACTGAGACCACAAAGGTAGAAACTCAATTTCTGAAGAACTCATTAAAGTAAAGGCCAGGATTCTGGAGAACTACAGCTCAACCACATTAACAGAAGAGTGAATTACACAGGGATAGTGGTAAATATAGAATCTGGGTTCAGGTTGATTTGGATCCAGGTTCAGCGGATTTAGTACTTTCAAAGCAAGAGGCAAATGATGAGAGAGGTGGAAACGAATGAACAGCATATAAGCTCGGCAACTATCATGTAACTAATAGTTTGGCAAGTCTCTCATGAGATTTTTACACACCTTTGAGAAGGCAGAGGTATAACTGGGAAGAGATGCTACAGGTCAGTAAATGACCTGTCTTGTAGTTCGGGGGTCCTCTTCTACTTCAGCGTCAACACCTGTGAGCTTAGGAAATATCTGTTCATGGATACCAACCACACTCTGAAAGCATGACAGGTACACAGCTCTACGTTTTATATATCCTTTTTTTTTTTTTTTTTTTTTAGGTTTTTTGAGACAGGGTCTCGCTTTGTAGTTCAGGCTGGCCCTGAGCTCAGCCTCAAATTCACATCACAGCAATCCTCCTGCCTCTGCCTCCCGAGTGCTGGGATTACAGGCGTGAGTCAACACACCCAGCACTGTAATATGTGGTACTGATTGCTGCTGGGCATGAGTCTCCACGCCCGGTATTGTATGTGGTTACTGGGGATTGAACCTGGGCCCTTGTGCTTGCAAGACAGGCGCCGGAACCACTGAGCTAAATCCCAGGCCCTATATATCTTTAAGAATTAAACAGAAATGAATGGAGTTTTAAATGTCCTCAAATGTGATTATGTGAAGCAAATGTTTAAAATCAAAAGCATAAGAAAAAAAATTAAGCAATTTCTAAAGCCGAGGGAATAAATAGCCAAACTTGAGACAATTAATGATTAAAATATGTACACACAAGATCAGGAAGAACTCTATAGATAAATTACACACTGGAATAATAATGAAAGAGTTTATTGCCAAAAAATTAAATCTTTCTCTGAGTGTTCTTTTTCTATATAAGCAAATTTATAGTCTTATCAGGTTTTTAAAAATATCTTTTAATTTACAAGTAAAAATTATATGCATTTATGATATACAACTATTGTTTTGATATGTGTATGTTTGCATTTTGAAGGACTAAATGAAGCCAATTAACATACATATTACCTCACATACTTTGTTGTGGTGATATTTCTGAAAATTTACTTTTTTAAAGACAATTTTATGTATGCAATATATTGTTTACTATAGGCACCATGATTTACAATAGATCTCTTGAATTTATTTCTCCTGTCTCACTAAAATTTTACATACTGATTAATTTTTTCTTAGAAAAATATAGAGTTAGATTAAGTCTGTATTGTCAGCATGTAGAATATTCCTTACTGCCCATTTTTGTTTACAGAAGTATCCAATGCCTGAGTCAGTGGGTCCATCTAATTTAGGTTGTGCAGCCTGGCAGGGAAAATAGGAAAGGCATGAATTTCTGCAGCTTACTGTAAATAACTACAGTTAGTATTTTCTGAGCAACTGTGCCATCTCAGGAACTAGGTTCACTCTTTTCTCTAGTGCTGGGGATTGAACTAAGCCTCACACCTGCTAGGCAAGTGCTCTACCACTGAGCTACATTCCTAGCACTAAGCTCATTCTTTTTAAATTTATTTTTTAATAAATTGAGCTCATTGGTACATTTTAGAAGTACATTGTGATCACATACTTCATTGAGAATTTATACCCATACTTGATATAGTTTGATTCTTATTTTTTCCCCATTCCTCTGCTCTTCCTTGAACCACCCACTCCCTCTATGTATATCAGCTTTGTTTCCATTTTTTAATCATGAAATTTTTTTCTTTTCTTGCCATCATGCAGTTTCCTTCTCTCTTTGAACATTTTCTTCCTATTTCACAATACCTATCATATATTCTAGACTTCATTCATACCTTCAGTTTCTCACATTAGAAAGATGACACAGTATTTACACATCTGTGTCCTATTTCACTTATGAGTATGGACTCAAGGTGCATCCATTTAGCTATAAATGTCTCTAATTTGTCATTCTTTATGGCTGAGTAATACTCTATTTTATAAAAAAACTAAATTCATTCTTTAAATAGATTGCCTACTTCAATTAACTTTATGAGTTAAATGTGAGGAAACTAGCCAATAGAAAGATTATTTAATTTCTAAGAGTTAAATAATATGGAAGTATGATTCCAAGCAGCCAGAGTGTATATTCCTAATCAATGATACATTCATCAGGTTGTCAATGCAGGCCTCACACTCACCAGTGGCTAGACCAGCATGCATTTAACATGGACCAAAATGTAGTATTTCCTCAGTTAAGCATCTCTGATATATACCTCATATTTTCCAAGAGTAAAAACATTTACTAATGAACTTATATTATCAGTAGCAGCATTGTAACAAGATATTCATTAGTTCAGTAATAACAACATTATAGGACAAGCTAGCAAGGCTTAACTCATACTGACTACTTATATATGCCAGCAATCACATATGACAAATATCTTGCTTCTGTATTTATCAATATGGTCACCCCTCTTTTTATTTCTGTCATATGACCTTGACCAAAGATAAAATAAAACACATGACTCAGGCTCGCCTAAGCAGTGTTCCTTTCCTTGGAAACTGAATCTTGAACATTTGCCTCGTTCATAGTAACTGTAGAGATGGTCAATAACTTCCTCTCTCTTAGATTCCAAAATCAGTCTATTTCTTACTTTCTTATCAGTTGGTTAACTATTTTTAGAGCCTGTCAGTTTCACTCAACCATTCTAGTCAGTTTGTGATGACTTTATTTTGTATTGCTTGTTGTTAGTATGATCTTGTAATCAGTACACATGTAGTTAGTATGTAGTATGTATGCATGTAGTTCATATTATTATTATTATTTTTTTTACAATAGAATGAATAAAATTTTGTTCATTATTTGGATTGGAGTCATGGTCTCAGAGTTCAAAAGATAAGACTCAAGTTCTGAAAGTTAAATGGAAAGATGGATCTAAATATAGCAGATTCTAATACCAAAACATTATCAAGTGTCTGGAATGGTGGAGATTTCTGACTTTACTTAGAAGCTAACAAGTTAGTCTCCCTTAGTGTCATGGATATTGGTTGAAGATATGAGCCATCTGGTTGAAGACAAATGATATTATTACAGCAAGAGCAATAACCTAACCAGAATTTCATGTTTCTTTGTGTTTTTTCCCCTCTACTGGGCTAAGTCTAAAGGTGTTAACTCAATAGGTATATCCTGACAACCTTCATGTAGAACCAGGTGTATTGCAGGAGAGGAACACTGAGTTCTGAGATTGACAGCGCTCATAGTAAGTGGCAGCAAGCCTGCTCTCTTTTTGGAGCAGGATAAGGGAAGGGAGTGACATTAACTAATGCTTTAAAGTTACTTTCTAAAAACGGTCCTGAAAAATGATGGGGAAAGACAGGTCAGGACCTGACAATCGTAGCATATGCTACAAAATTTACAAGGATACTCAAACTCTAGGACAGATCGCCTCCCCCAGAACTTTATTGTTTTGAAACACGGAGGCCATATTAGTATTTGGTATGGTTTGTTCTTTCTGAAATTCATATTAGTGTTCAATGCTGGTTCAAAGTTCAAAGAGGGAAAGAGGAGAGAGGAGAGAGAGAGGGAGAGAGAGAGAGAGAGAGAGAGAGAGAGAGAGAGAGAGAGAGGAGTGCACATGTGTACTTTCCAAATTCTTGTTGTATTATGCCCCGTGCCTCTTTGGTTCTCTCCCAGCAAGACCATCAGCACATGTAGCTCACTGATCTTAGATAAGAAGCATCAGCAAAATAGTCCTCTCTTCTATCTAAGTTCCTCTGCCTGGGCTATGGTGATATTAGTGAAAGAAAATGGAACCATACAGTGTTTCAGTAAATTATAAGCTGAATCTCACATCCTTCCTGTACCCCACTCATATTTGTCAGAAACAAACTGAATTAGATAAGGGATGGGCCCAATGGCTGGAAATACCACCTCTGCTTAGGAACATTTCAGGACCTTTTCAGGTCAGTTACCAGCGCAGAAACTGTGGGGAGTGCAAGAAGGACAGTAAGACTCTGGGATCATATTTGGTTTGATGTTTCTGCTGACATCTTGTATTTTAATGTTTTAGGCAGAAACATCATGGATCCTAAGTCAAAGTGATGCATATCCCTGTATAATTGTACAGATTTTGGAAAGTTAATGCATAATCAGTATCAATGTCAGTATTTATAGGTATTTATGGAGCATCTACTTTGATCCAGGTAGTTTGTTGGATGTTATGAATTAGATGCCTCTTGTGTAAGTATTTGTAGATTTAAATAATGTTTACACAGTTCTTCTTAAGACAAATTTGTACATTATCTTGTATGATCTCCCAAATAATCTGGATATGCTAATATAGTAAACATTAATAACCTACAAATGAGGACACCGCTGCTTACACAGATTGATTTGCCCAAGGTTCTATCGCTATGAGCAACACTCACAAAATACTTAGAGATCTTATCTATTCATTCAGTAAACTTTTTATTGACCTGTGTGTTCTGGGCACTAATATTCAGAGGAAGTTGTTACTTGAAGTCTCCTATGCTCCAACTATGTTAGCTATTAGCTTTGTGACCTCAGAGGACCCCAAGAAACCTGGGCATGGAGTGCTGCAGGCTCAAGCTGCCTTGAAAAATTATACAGAATGATTTGCCACATTGTTTGGTCCTCACAGAATGCTTTTCTTCCTCACCTGGTTAATTTTCTATCTCTCAGAATTTAATGCATGATCTTCACCTCGCCTTTCCTATTAGGTCGCCTCTAGTGGTGCTGCACTGTGGTGCATGCCAGCATTA
Organism: Petromus typicus; assembly: GCA_004026965.1. Taxonomy (NCBI): domain Eukaryota; kingdom Metazoa; phylum Chordata; class Mammalia; order Rodentia; family Petromuridae; genus Petromus; species Petromus typicus. The sequence continues at coordinate 54,074 of PVIR01002240.1, forward strand.
CAACTACATACTTATTTGTGTGCATAGCTGCTAAATGTAAAGATTTCTACTTAGAGTGGCTGCTCCATAAAGGAGAGAATTGTGTTTACTTCATGGTGTATTCCGTATGTAGCAAAGTTTCCAGCCCATGGTAGACACAAGAATATGTTTGAATGAATTAATGAATAACTGGGAAAGTACCCTCAATCTCGATGCACAGTGATGCCTTGACTGTTACTGTTTCTTCCCTCATAATCTCATGCTGTCACGTGTTTGTCAGAGGTGGCTGAATCCAGCATGTGTGATGGTGAGAGCAAGGGTGTGCTGCTGCGATTCAGGGAGCCCACTCTGGAAATGAGTGGCACTCATCCAAAGGGTATACTAGAGACAGAACAGAAGGTTTCTGTTGCTGCTGCCGCCTCCTCTGCGATGCCCCTCTGCCACGCTGCTCTGCCCTGGAGCCAGCCAATTATGGACTCAAACCTTTACAGACTCTGAGTCAAAATAATCCTTCCCTCCTTTAACCTCGGGTGTTGGCTGTTTTGTTCCAGCACCGAGAAAAGTAACTTAGGGAGTTGTTGAACTTGGTTTTTGAAGTTATGTTTGAAAAGTTTGTGAACATATTTTTACCATAAGAAATAATGGAAAAATCAAATATGTCTGAGGGCCAAAAATTACACTTCTAAGTTCATTTTTTTCCCAAGAATTTAACAACTTTTTTCTTCAATTCTATTATAGTTCTCACGGTTTTCCTCTTAGTTTTTTTTGCTGGTATTGCTAACTTTTTGGAGTCATGATGATGTATTTTAAGCAAAGTGGAAAAAGAGAAAAGGCGCAACAAAGAATGTTGTAATACACTGACACCAGCACTAGCTGTTGTCTGGGTTAGATCCATGTTGAGAGCACAAGGACACCCCTTTGAGTCCACTGTGAGAAGCAACATGTGTTTTATTCATGGCAAGGTTTTTTTAAAGTTGTATTTTTCAGTCTAACATCAAGCAATGTCACAGACAGTGAGCAGTTTTTTTTTTTTAATTTTGTTGAATAGTGCTGTTCAAGTACTGGAAATTTTAAGCTTGGAGCTATTTGGCAACTGAGGTATCACAGTAGTTGTTATTTAATTTGCATATTATGACAGTTTGTTTTAGTCCATCACTCAAAACAGGAAAGCAACAGCCTAATGGGATTACCCAATAGTTCCAAAGCTCAAAGCTGACAGAGCTGGAATTGGAACCCAGGACAATATGATGCCCAAACCAGTGCTTTGAACATTACAGTACCCCAAAAGGGCTTTTTTCATAGTTTCACAAGATAATTTTCTTCCAAGCAAAAATTTTTTCTTTAAATTTGTATCCAAGCAGCTTGGATGGATCTCTGGGTTCTTTTTCCCAGGCGTGTATCTTGGTCCCCTGCTTTATCTTTCCTCTTCTCTTACTTCTAGCTAAAAGTACAAGCAGTACACAGCAGCAGATGACTGGGAAGGAGTGCTGGTCGGGGAAGGATCTATAATGAAGCAAGAAGGCAACACAAGGCAGTATCCTTGGGCAGCACCACCTGGGCTGTCTTTCCAGCCAATGCAAATGTGACCTTCCAGAGGTGCGTGCAGGTGGATATGAGGGGCTTCAGCTGCCACAGCAGAAATCACTTGGGGGAGAAATGAGGGAGACTGCACAGCGAGGACTTTGTTACGTGAGCTGCTGTTCCCAGAGCGGAGACTGCACGTGCGGTCTTCAAAGCCCCGATGCTGTTCTGTACGTTCAGAAGCAATTTGGAAAATGCTGCCCTGTCAACTTTATTTCCTCGCTCTCTAGGGGTGCTCAGTGGTTGCCTAGAAATAATCCCCCAGGAGGCTGAAAGTTATTGTAAGGTATTCATTGCGCTGGATTTAACTCCAACTTTATGGGAACCAGAGTTTTTAATTAACTTTATTTTTTAAAAGCTTATTTTTTTGTTTATAAAAGAAATGCACACCTATTTGTTCCTTTGTAGAAAAGCTTGAAGTTCTAGTCAAACGTCAAGCAAAAATTATTTATAATTCAGGCTTTAGGTTTAATTTACTCTGAGTGTATCAATACATATGTTTAAATCTTTGTTTGTGAAAATGTATTTTTAAAGGGAGGTTCAGCATTTGAAACATTAGGTATCTTCTGAGGCATCAGTGCCTTAAAACTTACTTCTGCATCTTGTCTGTTTCTGATTTCAATATGTAAAATAAAATTTTGGCGATTTTTTTGGCGAATGTCTTTCTCAGATTTCATGAGTTCATAAGTCAGGGTTTTAGGTTTATTTGATGTTTACTTTCCTGGACCAACTCTTTTCAAGGATATAGTAATTATGGCACTCAAAAACTCTAAAATCAACTTTGCATAAGAATGTAATCTATGGATGGTAAGATCAACAATTGAACCCTTAAGTTCTCAGGGGAGAAGGAGTCTGTGACAATGTGCTGATGAATGAATGGACGGATGGGTGGAAAAAAAGTAAATTCTGTTGGGGTCTTTTTTGACTTCAATTTCTTTTGTAAATTTGCTACATAAGTAGCAAAAGTACCTTCACAGCGATCTTCAACTTGGGTGTAATTTGACTCCCAGAGCATATTTTGCAATATGTTATTTGACCTTTTTGATTGTCACAGCCAGGACAACCAGCATCTGGCATGAAACAGCGAGGGGTAAACATCTTCAGGTGCATATAGCATCCCTTCATAACCAAGAATTGTCAAACCGGCAATTACCAAATATCATTGGTGCCTAGCCTGAGAAATTCTGGTTTGGTAGAAGGTGAGACTCTTTCACTGGCCTTGTAGGGGGAAATAAGGAAAGCAGAAAAAATTCTCCTTCTGCAAAGTGGATACCTACAGGTCACATATGAAGGGATCCTTTGTGTGGATAAGTAAGATTATAAAAGTGACAATAAAACAATGCCATCTCATCTATTAAGAAAAAAGCCATCTTCTTTTCTCAGCACAGATGTTCTTAGGCCTGTAAATCTGCCATTCTTTCAGTAATCACATGAAGAAAGGCGATGATTTAAGGCAGTTATAAGGTTTATCTTGCAGAAGGAGAGTGTGGGTGTCTGAAGAAGAATAGTAAACATAAATTCTGTTTTACATCTGAGGAGCAAAGCCATTTAGAGTATAACACGGCTTCCACCTAACTATAGCTGTAAGGAAAGTGTAAGATATGGTCAATGATTTTAAATGATTGATGAGGATTTCTGTAAAAGAAATACAAAGGCCTTGATAGAAACAGGACTTTTGATGTGCCGTAATAGAATTTTATACTGTTTTTCTCACAGTCAAATAAAGTTTAGTAGTAGAAATAGATTGTTACCTTGTATTAGTACTTCCTGGGTTGCCTGTCAGAATGCTTTTATTCAAAGAGACAGATTTATATTTCACAAGGAAATGATTTCTAAAACTCCTCCATTAATAATTTTTCATTGAGAGAAAAGCCAGATCCAGTCATTCCACCCATAGATCTGGAGATTAAGCCAGAATGAGCTCAGTACATGAAATACTTTTTTGATATTTAAATAAGAAATAGTATTTTAATCCTTGGGAAAAGAGCACAGAAAAATGACTGATTTCTTTCCATAAATTTCTACTTACAATTTCCTTTAGTTTTTCCATGGCCTTGATTGATAATATCCCTAAGAATTAAGATTGCTAAAATATTTAACTATTGATGCAATGTACTTTATCAGTGCATACTCCCATACATGCACCCAGATCATGTTTGTGTAAATTCATACCTGTGGCAAAAAATGGTAAATAGAAAGAAGTAACAACGTTTTCTCTGCAAGCCATTTTTTCTTTTCCCTTTTATTAACCATTTCTTCCACAACAAGCCTGTAGGGAGCATGTCCAGTGTTCCTGGATTTGAGCTAGAATCAGATAATAGAAATTAGCCCCTTTCCATGTGCCGGGAACTGTCCAGCGTGCTGAATGGACATAATCAGTAAGTTTAGTTTTTGTGTGAATGACCTACAAGAGAAAGAATAGATTGGAAACTGGGACCTTGGTTCTCACCCAGTATCATAATTCATTAGTTCCAGGATCTTGACCACAGCACTCAGAAGTTATCTTCCAAATATAAAGTCATATAGGAGTGAAAAATCATTGTTTAATGAAAGGGATCCACCATAAACATATAACCCAATTTATTGTAATAAGCATTCACAGAGTGAATGCTTATGTTAAACTAAGTAAACTAAATAAATGCTATGTAAAACTAAGCATATATTGAAAGAAAATGAAATCTAAGATACAACAACGGATGAATTCTTGACATCAAAGATAAAAACATCAACCCACCTTTGACTGACTGTTAAACTAAAAGGAAACTACTTGTCAGAATACATAAAGTAATAGGAGTAAACTATTTATCTTATTTCTTAGTGAACACACATATGTTTCTAACATATATATACAAGCAAAGCAATTTAAATGGATTCCAGGTAGAATACCTTTTACCTTCTACCCAATTTTGTGTCAGGAGAAAGTGCCCTGTGTAGACTGTGTCTTTGGAAAGAAGTGAGAGCAAGCAGGAGGTATTTAGGCCTGGATGCTCCTTGATCTTTACATCAGCATTATTCTATGTTTATTTCAAGCTCTGAGCAGCCACAGGGTGACCCTCAGCACAGTCCTGCCCAGGTTGGCCATGGCCTCTCTCCTTACTTGGTCAGACTTTGGGGGAAATGGAGCATTAGAGTACTTAATACTTTCTATGAATTCTACATCTGAAGGTGAAAGCCAAGCTTGAATGAGCTGGAATTCAGCCATACTCACTTAATGTGACTCCTCTATCAGCCAAAATCACACAACTAATCCGCAACTACTTACCTCTCTGCATGCTTCAACCAATCTGCGACTGACCTGACCTGTATGGATATGCCCCCTGCCATTAACTGAAAATGTCTATATATTTTGTAATAAAGCAGAAATGTTCTCTGAAACGTCCCTGGAGTCTGGATCACAACTCTGCACACTCATCCTACTGGTCACCGTTTCTGTTACCCCTCAAAGCACAACAATATACACCGTCTTTCTCAAGTTTTAAAATAGGCTGTTTATTGAACTCTCTTCAAATTGTTTTGGTTTCTAAAGGCCACCTGTGTTTATCTTGGAACTTACTTGATTCAGACCTTATAGAAGTAAAAGTTTATTATGACCAATGATTTAATGAATGTCACAAGTACCATGTAAATCTTCTGTCAACACCCTAATAAGAATAATTTCTTCATTGAACTATATATAATTTTACCAAACCCTTCAAGATCCATGACATTTTCTCCAAATTTTTGTTCATAATAGAAATTATGTCACATTTTAAGGGCAACATAATTCTGCAGCAACACATAATGAAGCTTATGGATTAAATTATGATAAATTATGGATTGAATTATGATAAAGAAGATGATGGTGATGACAATGATGATGATGAGCTTAAAACACTTTAAAGTTTACAGATCATATCATGGATGAAAGTGTTTTGCATAGTTCATGACACTTTTCAGTTATGATAGTAGAGATAGCAAACCTATGATAGGTAGCAGATAATATCATTATTCCCATTTTATGTAATTTAGAGTAGATAAATATTACTCTTCACCTGTCAGATGTACCAAATTTGTGGTGTCACACTGAGGAATGAAATTGTGAACCAAAGGAGGAAGTTAGAGTTATACTTGAAGTAGGGAGAAGAAAATTAGTTCCTGAATTTCCAAAGGGGTTTGAATAAGTGACCACTGAGGCCCTTTGTCAGGAAAAAACTTATACAGAAAAATCACAATGTGTGTATGATGTGGGCCAAACTACAATCAAGATATAGGATTACAAATGTAGACACTTAGTTAATATTGATCCAGCAGGGAAGTGAGTCACAAAGTCAAGGTATATGGAAGGACCAAAGACATTTTGGGGAAGGGAAAGAAATGTGGGTCTGGATATTCCAGTCCCCCACCTACATGTTTGATGCCACAATCTTCATGTCTTCAGTGTTTTGTGCTGACCTCTTTGAAGGCCCATGTTAATTTCTAACTAACTGCATGTTAACTTTTATTTGTCTTAGCTGTCTGTGATAATCTCAAGGATAATAATTTCTTTCATACAGGCCTGGATACTTGAGAAATTCAATACTTTGGAACGTATAATTTTTTTATCAATTTCTCTCGTTTTTTCCAAACTCTATCCTTAAAGTTAGCAGACAGATTAGTCTTTTGTCCTTAACCTTTACTAAGATTTAATGTCATAGTGAACTGAATAATGTGAAATTATTTTCTGTCAAACAATGGTTCAGTATATTACATGGTTAACACTATCTTGAAGTACAAGTCACTCATTGTGTTAATCAAAAAAAGTAAATGGGAAAATACTTCCAGTGTTTTCTAAACAATTACTGTTTGTCAGACTTTGTTCTTTGGTAAAGATAACTCTGTTTTATTTATTGTCACCTTCTGGAGACAAGCACAGTGCATGGCATTTCCATGAAAGGCATTTTCTTTTCTTTCCCTTTGAAACTTCTGATTTTCTTTTCCTTCCTCCATCCTGGCTTCCTTGTGTGAAGCCCTGGATTTGATCCCTCACACTTTCATCACATTCGTTCTCATTTAAATGGATTTGTATGATACTTCTTATTAAAAGTAGGAGGGAGGGGCATTGGAGGCAGTGTTTGTCCCCATTGCATCCGCGCCACGGTTGGAGCTTGCTGGCCTCCAGGCCCACCCTGGAAGAGCATCCAGGGAACATAAATGGGTGTTGTACTTTGTCAAACACTTTTTCTGCATCAATTGAGATGGCTATATGATTTTTGTCCTTAAGCCTGTTATAAGGATCAGGGCAGATATTAGTGCGACAGAAACCAAGAGAACGGTTTAAAAAATCAATGAATCAAAAAGTTGGTTCTTTGAGAGGATAAACAAAATTGATAGACCCTTAGCCAATCTCTTTAAACAAAGGAAAGAAAAGGCCCATATCTATGCTATTAGGAATGAGAACGGAGAAATTACTACCGACCCAGAGGAAGTCCAGAGGATAATAAACACCTACTTTGAAAATTTATATTTCAATAAAATGGAAAATGTAGAAGAAATGGATAGATTTCTAGACACATATGAACTCCAAAAGCTGAATAAAGAAGATACAGAAAGGTTAAATACCCTAATATCAATCTGTGAAATTGAAAATGTAATTAAAAACTTGCCAACAAAGAAAAGCCCTGGACCTGATGGTTTTACTGCTGAATTCTATAAAACTTTTAAAGAAGAGGTAGTGCCTCTACTTCTGAAACTCTTCAATGAAATTGAAAGGGAAGCAGTACTCCCAAACTCATTCCTGGAAGCAACCATTACCCTGATTCTAAAAACAGAGAAACACCTAACCAAAAAAGAGAATTACAGGCCAATATCTTTAATGAACATCGGTGCAAAAATCCTCCATAAGATACTGGTAAACAGAATATAGAGAATTATCAAAAAGATTATACACCCTGACCAAGTTGGATTCATCCGAGGGATGCAAGGATGGTTCAACATACATAAATCAATCAATGTTATACACTATATTAACAGACTCAAGGACAAAAACCACATGGTCATCTAAATTGATTCAGAAAAATTGTTTGACAAAATACAACACCCATTTATGTTCAAAACTCTACAGAAGATCGGATTAGATGGTCTGCCTCTCAAATTAATAAAAACTATCTATGAGAAACCATCAGCCAACTTCATACTAAATGGTCAAAAATTGAAACCTTTCACACTAAGACAGGAAAAAGACAAGGATGCCCTCTCTCACCACTTCTGTTCAATATAGTTCTGGAAATATTTGCCATAACAATTAGGCAAGAGAAAGAAATAAAAGGAATAAAGATAGAAAAAGAAGAAGTTAAATTGTCATTATTTAACATGACATTTATCATGCTGATGACATGATACTCTATCTAGAGGATCCTAAAAACTCAGTTAAAAAACTGCTGGACCTAATAGCCAAATTTAGTTGCATAGCTGGATACAAGCTCAACGTTCAAAAATCAGTAGCCTTCGTATACACAAACAATAGACCCACTGAGATAGAAATTGGAGAGCCAGTCCCTTTCACAATAGCACCCCCCCCCAAAAAAATCTAGGAATCAATCTAACAAAGGAGGTGAAAGACCTCTACTCTGAAAACTATAGCACTGTGAAAAAGGAGATAGAGGATGATATCAAAAAATGGAAAGACATACCTTGCTCCTGGGTAGGAAGAACCAATATTGTCAAAATGGCTATACTCCCAAAACTACTATACAGATTCAATGCAATCCCAGTTGATATTCCAACAGCACATTTCACAGATCTACAGAAAAAGATCCAAACTTTCATCTGGAACCACAAAAGACCTAGAATAGCAAAAACAGTTCTAAGCAACAGGGACATGGTGGGGGGTATCACAACTCCGAACCTGAAACTATACTATAAAGCCACTGTGATAAAAACGGCATGGTACTGGCAAAGTAACAGACCTGAGGATCAATGGAGTAGACTAGAAGATCCAGAAACTACTCCAGATACACTGAGCCACCTCATCTTTGACAAAGGCGCCAAAAGTCCTCAATGGAGGGAAGATAGCCTCTTTAACAAATGATGCTGGAAAAACTGGGCTTTAGCTTGCCAAAGACTAAAACTAGATTTAGCTCTTTCACCGTGTACCAAGCTAAAATCAAAGTGGATAAGAGACCTAAATATTAAAACAGACACTCTAAACCTGCAAAACAGGTTAGGTAAAACACTTGAAGACACTCGCTTAGGGAAAGACTTCATGAACAAAACCTCTATAGCACAGGAATTGGCTGAAGGTATTAGCAATGGGACCTCATTCATTTAAAAAGCTTCTGCATAGCAAAGGAAACCACCCAGTGCAAAAAGGCAACCAACAATGCGGGAAAAAATCTTTACCAGCTGTTCCTCAGAAACAGGGTGACTATCTAGAAAGTATATAGAGCTGAAAAAAAAGTTAGCCCACCCAAATTTAAAGGTTCACTTCAAAAATGGGCACTGAAATGATCAGATTCTTTTCAGAGGAAGAAGTAAGAGCAGCTAAGAAGCATATGAAGAAATGCTCAACATCATTAGTTGTTCGAGAGATACAGATGAAAACAACACTGAGATTTCATCTCAGGGGCTGACATTTCAGAATTAGCCAGCAACAAATGTTGGCAAGGCTGCGGAGAAGAAGGAACCTTCTCCACTGTTGGTGGGACTGTAGACTCGTACAACCCCTGTGGAGATCAGTTTGGAGATTCCCTAAAAATCTAGGATTGGAGGTCCCATTTGACCCAGCCATCGCTCTGCTAGGTATATACACAAAAGAATTAAAAGACTCATATCACAGTGACATATGTGCACCCATGTTTATAGCAGCTCAGTTTGTGATTGCTACATCTTGGAAACAACCCAAATGTCCATCAACTGGAGACTGGATAAAAAAAACACTGTGGTTCTTCTACAGAATAGAGTATTACTCTGCCATAAAAAATGATGTTTGAAGCATTTATACTGAAGTGGACATACCTTGAGGATATCCTCATAAGTGAAATAAATAGGTACAAATAGGTAAATATCACATCTTTTCTCAGGTACAAGAAAACAAAGATGTAAATGAGTTCTAGAATTATATGTTACATATTGTGAAATAGAAAATACTCAAAGTGAAATAGGGTGAAGGGGGAAAAATAATGAGATTATAACAACAAAGAAAGGAAACAAAGTTTATGTATATAGGGGGCTGGTAGGGTGGGTAAGGCTATGGTAAAAAATGAGAATTAAGTTGTGTCTTATACTGGTACAATTCCCCATTGTGGAATGCAATCATGATGTGTATATGTAATGTACCAAAAAAGATTTCAATTAAAAAAATAGGAGGGTGGCTGGGATATTTGTATGATGACTCAAAGTAATTTTTTACTTTCTTTTAAAATTAGCTATTAGAAAATATAGGAAACTTATTTATTCAACACAGGGTGTATTTTAAATCTGATTCTGGATGTGTTCATTCTCTGAGCTCTTTTTGATTAATTTTACCATATATTTGTGTCACATTTTACCTGTGTATTAAGCTGCAGATTTCCTCATGCCATTTTTAATCCAGATGGGGCATAAATCTTAAAGAAATAAATATCAAATATGTAAAAATATCACTACTGAGGTTAGCTTATAATCATAAAGTGAATTCTATAAGCATGTAAGTACATGCAGATTTTGAAATAAAATGCCATCTGTTTTTATAGCAAAAAATTCCATTAATTTTACATCACAACATGTTATCCTATGGAAATTCAATTCAGTTAGATAAATAACAAACATATCTACACAGGAGGAACTCAAATTATCTTCTTGCTTCTGTCAAATTTTAAAAAAACCCTCTTTTTTTGGAATGTGCACTTAACTGAGTTAGATTTTTAAAGTGTGGAACTGGCAGATTTCCCCAGAGCTGTATCAGATATCAGAATCAAGGTTTATTAACATTACAAAGAGCATCACTGTCCTACCGTGTCCCCTTTATCATTTTGAGCAGCTGCCTCAAGGCAAAGCATTTAACCTTGGGAATGCGATAGAAATTCTGGGTAGTCAAAACCTGCCAGTGGATTCCCTCTACCGGGATCCACTGTAAAGCTTTATTTAGCTGCAACACAAGAGAAAGATGAAACTCTTATCATTTGATGTTTATCATTTCCATTCAAAATCCCCAAATACTTTTGCTTATAAACAGCAATATTCCATTTGTTGGTAGCACATTGTTTATCCCACTGAGAATGTCATTTCAAAGGAAGCCTTCTGAGCAAGGTGTGCAAAATATTTATAAACATAGATAGACAGATTATTTCCTTCCAGGTGTCTTGGAGCAAGATGCTAAATTTGGCTTTTTTTTTTTTTTAAAGTTACTCTATTTTCTATTTTGGCTGATAAAAGTTGTCATTTGCCTGATTACTTGCTGAAGATTAGAAATCAATTAGAAGTAGTGCGGGTGACTGAGAATGGAAATGCTGAAAAATGACAGATGGCATCTACCATTGACATAAGCTCTGGAAAAGCAAAGTTGGTTAGATTGCTCAAGTGACAGGAGGCTTTTTATAGCTTTAAGTAATTTCAGTTCTAGGACTCTGTCTTAAGGAGATACAATCAATTATGATGAGAAAGGGCTACTTTTTGTCATGTGATATCTCTTTTAATTCTCAAAACAACCCCACAAACAAACTTGTCTGAGATTCAGAGTTTTAGCAGCATGCTAGGATCTCACAGATGGTAAATAGTAAAGCCAAGTGGGTAGAGGGGAAATTATAACTCCTAGCCTGCTAGGTGTCAGATGTACTGAGTTCATGTCCCTTGAAATCAAAGAATGAATTCGAAGGATAAAAGAGATTAAGACAAGGAAGGATTCATTGAGGAATATGAATGGCTCCTGAGAGACAGAAGGGGTCCTGGAAGTGAGCTGTCACTGAAGCCATTTGTTGGAATAATTTATATACCAAAGTCACAATGTTGGTATAATGTGGGTCAAATTGTCATCACTTATAGGATTACAAGTATAACTATTTAGCTAATGGCTCAACAGGAATAAGAATAATAAGGGCTAAACTGGGAAATCTAATGTCAATGTCTGAATGCATATTCATTAAATCTCTACACATTGTGTGAAATTTTGTTTAAATTATTTTTGCCATTATACTTATGAAGATCTGAAAGTTTAAAAATAAATGGGATGATTAAAATTATGTACCACAAAATGCTATCTGGAAAATTTTTATATTGAAAATTTTGCAAAAAAATCTTAAATTGAAGTATATGATAAAGTATATGTTATTTAAGGTACAAATAACGCAAAAATAAAAAGGAACACACCAAATGCCAGCCTGCATTGTATTTAGGTTGTCAAAATATGTTAGAATATTTACTCTACTTTCTTCCTATATTTTCTACTTGTCTCTAATGAATGTATGTTACTGTGGAAATAATAAATACAATAAAATCTGACAAAATATCTGTCAAGGACATTGAAAGCATGTTTTTAACTTTTTAAAGTTAAAAATCTTGTACTTTCCTTAATTGGTCATTCCACAGTCACATATACAAAAAGACAATATTGACTTCCTCAGTTTTAGTTGGTATAGCAACAATCTTAGGACTTTCTGATACCAGAGTCAATGTACTAATCTATCTGGAACGTTCGAAAAAGAACAAATTTCCCTCACATCACAAAGAAGTTCATATATATAAAAATTTCAGATTATGCACACCTAGTGGCATTATGTGTCACATTTTATGTTAACTTTTGGATTTAAAAATATTTTGACATTCTCATCTCAAAGTTGTGGCTATTTGTGTCTGTGGGATTCAGCCTTCTCAAATAGCTCCATTTGGTTATGATTGCTTATCTACGGAAGTTAAAAGAAAATGCATTATTTGGCATTTAATTCATAATAAAGTTTGTAGGCCATAGCATTTGACTTAAGGGATTGAGTTGCCAGAGCAACCTAATTACTTAGTCAATTTATAATATATTTTATTCTGATTCAATTGAAAAGCAGCCTGCTACATTTTTTAGGCAGATGAGAAACCCTCTAAGGGCTGTACCTCTGATCTTCAATGTGAGACTGAACTTTGACTGCAGACGACAGCCAGACCTCACAGTACAGATCCCGTTTGCCCACGTTCCCCTCTTATTTGAGCTTTTATTTCTTTCTGGTATAGGAAGATTCACCTATTGATGGCTAACCTATTTCCACTCAGTTTTCATTTTCTCTCTAAGATTATGTTGATATATTTCCCCATTCAGAAACTTAACTTGCTCCTTTCATTTCATTTAATTTAACATGCTATTTCTTCCCATACAAATAGTAAGCCTCATTATTATTATTTTTTTAAATTGAAATCTTTATTGGTACATTACATATACACATCATGATTGCATTCCACAGTGGGGATTTGTACCAGTACAAGACACAACTTAATTCTCATTTTTTCCCATAGCCCTACCCACCCTACCGCCCCTCCCTCATATACATAAACTTTGTTTCCTTTCTTTGTTGTTATAACTTCATTATTTTTTCCCCTTCACTCCATTTCACTTCGATTATTTTCTATTTCACAATATATAATATACACTCTAGAACTCATTTACATCTTTATTTTCTTGTACCAGAGAAAAGATATGGTATTTACACATCTGACCTATTTATTTCACTTATGAGGATATCCTCAAGGTATGTCCACTTCAGTATAAATGCTTCAAACTTATCATTTTTTATGGCAGAGTAATACTCCATTCTGTAGAAGAATCACAGCTTTTTTATCCAGTCTCCAATTGATGGACATTTGGGTTGTTTCCAAGATGTCGCAGTCACAAACTGAGCTGCTATAAACATGGGTGCACATATGTCACTGTGATATGAGCCTTTTAATTCTTTTGTGTATATACCTAGCAGAGTGATGGCCGGGTCAAATGGGACCTCTAATTGTAGTTTTTTGAGGAATCTCCAAGCTGATCTCCACAGGGGTTATATGAATCTACATTCCCACCAACAGTAGAAAAAGGTTCCTTCTCTGCAGCCTTGCCAACGTTTGTTGCTGACTAGTTATGAGATAACATCCATTCTTTGTGGAATGAGATAAAATCTTAATGTTGTTTTCATCTGCATCTCTTGAATGGCTAGTGATGTTGAGCATTTCTTCATATGTTTTTTAGCTGCTTTTATTTCTTCCTTTGAAAAGAATCTGTTCATTTCAGATGTTCATTTTTGAATTGGGTCTTTAAATTTGGGTGGATAGATTTTTTTAAGCCCTTTATACATTCTGGATAGTACCCTTTGTCTGAAAAGTGGCTGGTAAAGATTCTTTCCCATATTGTTGGTTGCCTTTTCGCTTTGCTGGTGGTTTCTTTTGCTGTGCAGAAGCCTCTCAATAGGATGAGATCCAACTTATTGATTTCTTCTACCAGTTCCCATGCTATCGAGGATTTGTACATGAAATCTTTCCCTAAACCAATGTTTTTTTTTTTTTTGAGACAGGGCTTCACTTTTGTGGTTCAGGCTGGCCCTGAGCTCAGCCTCAAACTCACATCACAGCAATCCTGCCTCTGCCTCCCGAGTGCTGGGATTACATGCGTGAGCCACCACACCCAGCACTGTAGTATGTGGTACTGGTTGCTGCTGGGCGTGAGTCTCCACACCCACTATGGTATGTGGTTACCGGGGATCGAACTGGGTCCTTGCACTTGCAAGACAGGTGCCGGAACCACTGAGCTAACTCCCCAGACCCTAAACCAATGTCTTTAAGAGTTTTACCTAACCTGTTTTGCAGCAGGTTTAGCGTATCTGTTTAATATTTAGGTCCCTACTCCACTTTGATTTTATTTTAGTACACAATGAAAGAGCTAGGTCTATCTTTAGACTTTAAACCTCATTATTTTTACCAAGTTAAATCTTTAAAAAATATTTTTTTTTTTAGGTTTTTTGAGACAGGGTCTCGCTTTGTGGTTCAGGCTGGCCCTGAGCTCAGCCTTGAACTCACATCACAGCAATCCTCCTGCCTCTGCCTCCCGAGTGCTGGGATTACAGGTGTGAGCCACCATGCCCAGCACTGTGGTATGTGGCACTGGTTGCTGCTGGGGTGAGTCTCCACACCCAGTATGGTATGTGGTTACCGGGGATTGAACCTGGGTCCTTGCGCTTGCAAGACAGGTGCTGGAACCACTGAGCTAAATCCCCGGCCCCACCAATTTAAATTTTTAAGTTCTTGTCTCTCATCTCATCTTGTCCCCTCCCTTCTCCTCTCTCGTTTTCTCATTTAGTCTGGAATCCAGCTTCTTACCTACTACATTACACATTCTCTTTCTTTTTTAAACAGTTCAGTACTTCCCTGTAGAACTTCCAGCAGTGCTGTAAATGTTCTATTATTCTTGCTGCCTGTCTCTGTAATCACTAGCAGCACTCATCTATCGAGCTCCTGATAGGTGAGTAGTGAAACTGAGGAATTGAACTTTCAGTTTTATTTAATTAATCTAAGTGGAAGGATGCACAAGTGGCGGTTGCTATTTTATACAATGTGCATTTGTTGTACTGCTTTTGATTAATTAAACCCTAAGCTGTTACATTTAGAGGAAAGTTTTGAAGTATTCATTTTCACATTCCAATGATTGTTTCCTCTTTCTTCTATCATATCTCTTTTCTTCATTTCCATTGTTACTCCCTCCTCTTTGGATGGAGACCTTTGATGCACAGTGAACTGGTCAACAGTGTGGAGAAATCTTGATTGTTTCCTTTTTTAAAAGTTGGAGAATATTGAATATGGAAAATGCTTCAGATATTTTCTTTTAATCAACTCTACTTTCCAAGAGAAGGAATTCTATCAAAAGACAAAACAACTGAGTTTGACAGGAGTGAACTCTAGGTCATCTAATAGCCATCAAAGTAGCCAACAGATTCTCTCCTTTGGTGTAAGCTCTTTAATACAAACTTCTACCATCTAAAAAATGTTCCCCTTAGTTCTGATGATTGACAAGAGGTCCCTAAATGCTATACATGAGGTAATGTGGTGCTGCGATTATTATAAACTGCTCTTTTTTAATGGAATTTCATCCCATATCATGCAGAGTGATATAGTCTTTTTACTAGATCCATTTTAGCCCATTCATGGAAATCCTGTGATTCTCATACTTTTGAGCAAAGAATTACCCAGTAGAATTCTTTGTTCCTGTAAATGTTCTGTCCTTTCATCCCCTTAAATAGTCTGATAGTTGTGAGTTGTTTTGGAATCATATTAAGTGCATCATTGATATCTACCTTTGGCTTGATGCCGCACGATGGGCTATGAGGTCTGTAGCAGCTTGGCAGTTGCCATGCTGGGCACAGCTGTCAGCCGCTCTTCACCTTCATTTCAGAGAATCTGATGCTATTGACAAGAGATCAGAAAGCAAGCCAGACAATAACTGGGGCTTCTCTTTAGTAAGGGAGAAATGGAAAGATCATCTTCCAGACCTTTCCTCCACCCCAGCTGTTTTTGGGCAGTTCATCCATGTCACTGATGAAAACTCAGACTTTTTTTTCTACATTTTTTCCTATTCTCATGTTCCAGCTCACAGTGGGGAAACAGAATTAATCCACTTTTATTGCATTACTTGCTGTTTTAGCACAATACTGTGCTTGAAGTTATAGCAGAAACAGGCAGCTGTTACACAGAAGGCACATGCCCTGCCTGCTGCGAACTGAGTCTCCAGATTCATCCCTGAGATTGTGCATCAACATATGAGACTTTTTCCAAAAGGCAAATAGAAGTGGACTGATTGTCCTGATCAGTGTTTCAGTCGACTAATGTTTGGCTCATGAACATAATTGGGAATGGCAGCGAGAGGTTCAGGAGAGGCTGAAATCAATATATTCAGAGGCAAAGAGTAGGTAGGATATTGGAAGGGCATAAAAAGGGATGATGAATAATACTATATAGAATGGCAAGGGGTCATTGTACAAGTCCTGCAAGTAAAAAAATATATGTTCTAAAATTTATTAAAGACCGAAATAGCCTTGGGATGCTGATTGACTATTCAATATAATTATTTATTGTAAAAATAAACAAAATTAAATTATTGAATATACTTCTAATAATTACTTAGAAATTTAATATTGCTGTGCTTTTTACAGTTATTCTTACTAAAGTATTTCCATTGTCAAAGTCAAGGCCCATCACCTTGTTCTTAGGTAGTGTGGCAAGTGCTGCTAGAAGCACTGCAGGAAAAAGATCTACGATGATTTCTTCCCCTGTTGTGATAACTGGCTTCTAGAAGACAAGCTAGATTCTTTTTTTCTAGGTACAAATTTCTTAGTCTTCTCTATTTCCATCTCTCCATCTTTATAAGAGAGAAGATTGACAGCGATCCTCCTGCCTCTGCCTCCTAAGTGTTGGGATTACAGGTATGAGCCACCACACCTGGTACTGTGGTATGTGGTGCTGATTGCTGCTGGGCGTGTGTCTCCACACCCAGCACTGTTGTATGTGGTTACCGGGATCAAACCCAGGCCCTTGTGCTTTCAGGACAGGCACCTGGAACCCTTGAGCTAAATCCCTGGCCCCCTTTTTATTCTTTTTTGAGGGAGGGTGATGTGGGGAACTGAACCCATGGAATATCATGCCGCACTTCTCAGCCTTTTATGTTTTATTTATTTTGATAGAGTCTAAATTGCTCAAGCTGGCTTTGAATTTGTATTTCTCCTGTCCCAGCCTTCCAAATACTTGGTATTGCAAACATGTGCCACTATGCTTGGTTTGTCTCCTTTTTTATTGAGACAAAACTCACATAATATAAAATTTACCATTTTAATCTTTTTAAAGTATTCAATTCATTGACTTTCAGTACATCTACAATGTTGTGCAGCCATCACTACTACCTAATTTCAGAGTATTTCATCACACAGGAAATCCTGTTGCTCTTCTGCAGCAAATTCTCATCTCCTGTATTCCCACGGCCACTGGAAACCACCAATTTGCTTTATGTTTCTGTGGATTTGGCTATTATAGATCTTGCCTATAAAATGCAACATAAAACATGTGGCCTTTTGTGTTTGACTTCTTTTGCTTGACTTGTTTTCAAGGTCCATATATGCTGTAGTTCTATGCTTTTTGGAGGTTAAATCGACCTTTTCAGTGTAGATTAAAGAATAAAAACATTAATTTAAAGGAATTAATTTTAATTAATCTCAGCTATACTGAAGAATTTTTCAAAAATCTTTCATAGATCTTGTGTGCATTCAAGATATATATATATATATATTATAAATAATATAGAGAGTGGTATTATTCTTAAAAATATCTACAAATACATTGTCCATAGAGGGGTGGGGGAATAAAATGGTAATTATCAAAAATAGACAATAGAGGAAAAAATCTAATTATAGTAGAAATTCAAATTAAACTAATTTGTTGCAATTGAGCCAGATTAGTTACAATTTGAGCTTCTTGGAAGACAAGACAGAAAGGGAGTTTGTGAATACCAGCTCTGCTTTCTGGTAGATCTCTCTATAATGTTACCTTGCCTTAAACTCTAAAGGGAACTAAGTATGCTAATGCTGAGTAAGAAATGCTAAATAACTTAATGAAAAAATGTCTTCCAAAGCCGCAAAAATTTTAAACTCTGCTGCCATAAGTATAACTTGTCCTGACCCATCAGCTGATTTTCTTATGCCCATATAAACTTTTTCACAGGTCAAGGAGTTTACATGATTGGTTTCCTAGGACACTGTCCCAACACTCAATGTTATCCCAAGTTTCCCTGGGTTGGTTGTGCCCACTTTCTAAAGTAGCATTTATCAGTCCTGTAATAAGCAATTTTATTTCACTCAATTGTGTTTTATGTTTACTGTAAAGACAGAGACCGTGTTACAGCAGAAGCAGCTGAGAAGGCGATACCTAGATCATTGAAGACGTGGTCCTTGAGCCTGAGAAGGTGATATTTAATGAGATACAGGAGCACCTAAATGAACTACAGAAGGTATAATATGGGAATAGGGCATAGTCAGGGTTGAGAATCATGAAGGTGATTTAGAATCATTGTGGGTACACAACATCTCTTCACATACGTGAACTCAGAGAAAAAGTAGAAGGGCAGGGCATGCCATAGGGTTCACTAAGGATCTCTTTTGTGTTTATCTATATGACCTGTAATTGACTGCTTTCCTTCTTTCTCTTTGTGTTGATTGCTACGTTTCTTGCTTAGTAAACTATACGGGCACATTCCCCTGGTTTGCACATTAAAATAACAGCCAGAAAAGATAAACTTATTTTTGCAGCTTGGGTTTTATATTAGATGTAACTAAAATGGATGTGTAGCACAGGTAACCAGTATTATAGTTCTCTTCCAGCCCAAGACCACCTTTCCTCACCTTCATGCTAAGTACAAGGTTGTATGCTTGGTTACCTCAGCCTGTCTCTATGCCTGTCCCCACCTTAACATTACAAATGTGTAAATATTTTCTAACTTTCTGACTGTAGATATTCATGACTTCATGAATTTCATTTAATACTCCTAGATATCCTTGAGAAACACAGAGGCTTATTTTTTATATATTTTTGCAAAAAAGCTTAAAGATGATTTTACAAAATACAGATAATGCAAGAAACCACCAGATTTATAAATAACAAAACTTAGCAAAACCAGAGCTGATTAAAAAAACAAAGCTCATTCTGAGTAAGAGAAGGGTACCCACCATGTCTGTACGTCTGGTGTCCTTGGGGAATTCCAGGACCTTTTCAGCATTCAATACTTCTTGTCCTGTCCAGTAAAACTTGTTATGCATCACTGGCCCAGAAAGGTTTTAGAAAATGTATATTTAATTTTCTTTCTTTTCTTTCTTTCTTTCTTTCTTTCTTTCTTTCTTTCTTTCTTTCTTTCTTTCTTTCTTTCTTTCTTTCCTTCTTTCTTGTTTTTTGAGATAGGTCTTGCTTTTGTAGTTTATGCTGGTCCTGAACTCACTGTGTAGCCCAGGCTAGCTACAAACTCACAGCAATCCTCCTGCCTCTGTCTCCTGAGTGCTGGGATTACAGGTGTGAGCCACAACATTCGGCATTGTGATCTGTGGTTACTGGGAATCAAACTCAGGACCTTGCACTTGCCAGGCAAACACCAGAACCACTGAGCTAAATCCCTGGCCCTCGTTGAAATTTCTTACACCATGAGAATTGGCATAATTTTTAAAAATGAGCAGACAGTTGCAAATATTGACCTGGTCTGGAATATGGGAAGTTACCACAAACTGAAAGTAAATGAGAAGTTCTTGGCTGGGCCAGTTCAGAGGATGAGGTTTTAAGACTTTTATGGTTAAGATTTCGAAACCAGTGCCTGAGGCTTAAAATCCCACGTTACAAAGGGACCTGTAGGTAACGATGGATCTAGGGGTAGAGTCAGGCCACCTTGTAGGCATACCACCACACCAAGTATGAGCCCTATGCCCTGTACACTTCCTCTAGTTGCCATGATTTCTGGCATAATTATAATTCCTAACATTTAAATTATCTGTGACCTTCCAGTCTGTGTTTCAGAACACATGGGTTTCCTGGGCCCTCATTTTACAAATCTGTCTCCATTTTTTCTCATTTAAGTATTTTTTATTTTGATGTTATTTGAGTTTTAAAGAGTTTTATTGTAAACTTTACATTAAGTGCTCTTTATATTTTGGTAAATGACTTGCCCTTTGGTTATCTGTTGCACTGTTACAAGTAACTCAGACTTAGCAGTGGGAAACATGAATCATTTTATTTTACTTTTTTTCTGGTAAAGTTGTGAGGTATTTTGTATTTGCTTTTTGTTTGGCTTAGCACATATACTCTAACCATGTTTTTTTAAAAAAATCTTTATTGGTACATTAAATATACACGTCATGATTGCACTCCATAATGGGGATTTGTACCAGTATAAGACACAACTTAATTCTCATTTTTTCCCATAGCCCCACCCACCCTACCACCCCCCCATATATATAAAATTTGTTTCCTTACTTTTTTGTTACAATCTCAACATTGTCCCCTTTCACCTTCTAACCATGTTTTTTTGTTGTTGTTGTTTTTCTCCCCTTAAATTCTGATGTGAATTATTTTTTGTGTTTTTTTACCTTAAAAATTATTATCACATAATGATTAAATTCATTGTTGGGAGCTGGTATATGTACATAGCACATATTAATTCTTTTTTCACTAGCCTTTCCTCTCCATCCACCTTTTTCTATACCTTGGTTCCCTTCCCCTTTGCAAAAGAACTTACTGATAACATATGCACAGAAATGCAGACAGAACACATGAGAATGGATGTTTTATCTCTGGTCATGTTCCTGAGGGCTGGGAAGACTTGAATGTCTGGGATCATAGGCATTTCTTCATTCTCATGCCTGGAGCTTGGGGTGGGACCACTCAAAGTTTGGGCTGTGAACCAGAACCTCACCCCAGCTGAGCTTTTGCAGAAGAACAAGCATCCTGAGAGGAGTTAGTTACGAAATCTAAGAACAGTATTGGTTTGCCATACTCCATTCGCTGAAATAGTTGTAGTCTTCCTTCCTTGCTGTACTTTGAATCTTGAGGGTTCCCCAAAGACTCCTGTGTTAAAGTTCAGTCATGAGCATATATTGGGATATAATAGGACCTGAGGGTGATGGGAGGTCTTTAGGTTATTAGGAGGAAGCCAAAATAACCCTTTTTCTCTAAGTTAACTATCTAGGAATTTTTAAAATAGTGATAGAAAAGTAACAAACCTTTCTATCCCTCCAGATTCAAGGAAGGAGACATAGAACCAATCTCTAAGTGTTTTGAATGACAAAGAATTTGTGGCCAAAATTTTTGAACCACCAGAGAAGGGTGATTGCATCCTTACTGTTTAGTGCCTTTGTTTGTGTGAAGAATGTTGCTTACAAGGTTACTAAAGTACTAACAGTAATCTGTCGGGGGTTACAACCTCATCTATAAAACTAGATGGAAATATTTTCAGTTTGATGGCCACATGGTTCTACAGTAAGTACTGAATCCTGTTATACCTGACTCCAGTCACAGATAAAACATAAATGAATAAGTGTGGCTATATTCCAAAATCTTTATTTATGGACTCTGAAATTCTGTGCTCCATATAATGTACAGATATCATGAAATATCATTTTTCTCTTGATCTTTTTAAACCATTTTAAAATGTAAAAGAAATTCTTAGCCTAGGGGTTATATAAAAGCAGGTACCACATTTGGCCAAGAAGCTATATCTTGCAGATCTAAATAGGTAACTTTTCATAGTGTTTGGAATGTGTTAAGTGATGAATAATCATCACACAGATGGTTCTACCCATCTATTCAGAGTCACAACAGAAAGGCTGCTGACTTTTCTGACTGATTGAGATTTCATGGGAGAGTATTTATTATATAATTCAACACAATTATGGATATCTTAGCACTAGTACAAATACTTTGCAGTGTCACAAGCTAATGGGAGGCACACAGATACTATTAGGACAAGCTGAACTTTCATTATCTCCTGGAACTTTGCATCACTGACCATCAGCAACAGGTAGGATCCGATCTCAACATTGTGGAAATAGCTCAGTATGACTCACTCTGAGTTGCTTTCTCTAGTTGCATCTCAGTAAGATTTGTTATTAAGATGACCACTTTCATTTATTTTTCTGTTGTAACTCTACTGTTTTTTTGTTGAAATCATTTTCAACCACATTTTTACATGCAGAGTCAATGAGAATCTGACATAATTTAGAGCATTCTTTATTAATGGAATACAATAGCACCCCAAGAAGGAATTCAGACGTGATCTCTGGAATCTGTAATCTTTTGGTTCCATACTTGCCTCTGCTGCTTTCCAGCTGGGAAACCTCAGACAAATGATTGAACTTTCCTGATTTTGAAGGTCTTCATCTGTAAAATCAGGCTAAAAATTAATATGTCCTATTAAGTTCTTCCAGCATTCAGTAAGGTGATGCATATCATTTCCTGGTTAATAGTAAATGGTTAATAAATATTTGCTGCAAACACAAGTCCTACTGTGACTCATGTTGGAATTCCCTGGGCCATGTGTTTATTCTAGTGGGCAGTTAGATCTACTTCAGTGGGCTGATTAAATGTGAGTGTAATGTATTTGGTCAGTGGCAAAGTTTAATATTCATCTTTAGTTAAGTTTTTATTTATAATATTCTAGAATAACAGAATTTCAGCAGTCTATCTTGTTATTATGAAAATAAACTACACAAATGAAGTGACATACTTATGGAATAATTATGTACTTAGTGCCTGTTGAATGGTAGGCGATATTTGCTTACTGAACATATCTTCAAGAGAGTTTTTAAGGCACGGATTTCCAGGCTGCAGTTCCAGACCTCCTGATGCTGTAGCTCTAGGGGGTGAGTGGGCTGCAGTTTGCATTTTGGTCAGGTTCCCATGCTAAGCTGCTGCTGGCTCTAGGTTGCTTCTTGAGAACTATTAGTCTAGTCCTCTACTGCTCTTTTTCTTCTATTAGCTCTTGTGTATAGCACTTCTCATCCACGGAGCTAGACTCTATCCCAGCTATAACATCCACAGCAGTGAATAAAGCAGACTAGAATTCCCGCTGGCTCATATCTGCCATTCCAATATTTATGGAAAAGACTTAAGATGGACCAGGAGTCTTCTAAAGCACTTTCTACACCGTCTTCCATTTAACCCTGTAGAAGACCCTATGAGGTACATACTATTATTTCTCGTCTTATAAATAAGGAAACAGAAGCCAAAGGCTAAGCAGCGTGTCCCTGGCTCTGCTGTGCTGTGTCACAGAGCTGAGCACTTTAGCTTGGGGGTTGAGCCCCAGAACCATGCCTGCCATGCTAACATTTCGACATAAATGTAGCCATAAATGTAGCAGCAAGCAACTCGGCCTGCTCAGTTTTCTATAACAAAATTCCATAGGCTGGATGGCTGAAAACAGCAGAAATATATTTCACACAGTTTAGAGATGGGGAAATCTTAGGGTTAGATATCAGCAATTTGTGCCTCGTGTGGACCAGAGGCTCCTTCACCAGCTGCCATCTTCTCTCTGCAGCCTCTGGTGGTGGGAAGGCATTAGACGCCGCCAGGTCGCTTTATAAAGGATTTAATCTCATGAATGAAGGTTCTGCCCTCATAATGTAATCATCTACCATAGACCCTATATCCTAATGTTGTCATACTGGGGGCTTAAGATTTTGAGATATGAGTTTTAAGTGGACACTTCGAGCTGTGAGATTTGCTGACAAGTATAAAGAAGGACAAGTTGTTGCTCAGCTGATGTGGGTGGTTGTCAATTTGATACAAAAGACTGACCAGGAATAATTAAAAGAAAGAATCCTTGTAATCAACTCAGCTGGAGAGTAGCTGCGTTTAAAAAGTTAAAAGCTATAAACATCGAGGCCCTTTCTTCGATGCCCCTGAAAGACAGTTAAAATAAAGTTTCAATAACGTTATTTTTAAAAGGGTTGGAATCTTTTCCGGGAAGTGCTAAGTGCTATGAGAGAGAAGAGGGGGCATTAAAGTAACTACTCCAGACATCCATTTGCATCGAGGAGAGAGTCTTCAGTGCAAAATTGTCTTTCCAAGACTCCTCTCTGCTGCTTTACATCATCGCCTCGTGATGAGAAAAAGCTCCCAGCTTGCACTAGATTTAGCCTGCCCTGCGGTTTAACCTACCTTGGGGTCTCCATTTTTAGCTACCACTTCTATATAAACCTATTAATTATCAAAGCACATTGTAAATCAGGGCACAACAGAAAGCCTAGGGCAGACCAGGTGCTGATATAAGTATAACTTTTAAACTGTAGGTAAAAACAATGTTTAACTGAAAGACTGAACAATCGAATTTTGAGATTATCATACCTTTGGCTTCATGGAATCCAATTATCCCACTTTTTATGACAAATCCCAGTCCTTCCACTGTTTTTCATGTCATTCTCCAACTGTGCCTAATCCAGGAAAACACTCCTGACAAAATCGGATCCAGGTACATTTTCTCTCTGAACTATTTTAGTCTGATTGTCTGGGTTTCTTGGCAGTCAGAAGAACAAGTCTAAGGGAGAGACAAAGCATAGTTTAAGAGCACAGATGAATGTGAATAAAGCTTATCAGGCTTTGAGCTCATCAAGGAATTAAGACAAATGTATGCAAGATTTAAAAATAACAGTACATGATTCAGTTACACATACGTGGCTTGGAGGTAAGCTAAAGACCCAAAAGGCAGACATATATAAAGATGATCCCAGGAATTAAGTAGGGTGAGTGGTAAAAATTTCAGCTTTAATACAATTCAAGAGCAAGAGAACTAAAGGATTCAGGAAATCAGATAATAAGGGGACATGAGCTAAATTAACTTGGCTATGTTACTGGTGGAAATTTTTGGTGGTGAAGGGGTCGATCATTCATTCTTACTGAGTCTGCATTTCAAGAACTATCCTGAGTCTACTCTTCAGAGTTTTTTTTCCCTAGTACTGGGGACTGAATGCAGAGTCTTTACACTGAGCTACACTCCTACACTGATCTCACACTTTATAGTCATCCTGCCTCAACTTCCCAGACTGCTGAGATTACAAGTTATGCTACCATGCCCTGGTAGTCTTCTATTGTGTATTTTTCTCCATTTCTTTCTTTACTGTTCGGTAAGAGTAATTATAATTCTTTTTATTTTTTTAAAAAAATTTTGGTACTAGAGTTCAAAGCTATGACAATGCTTTCCAGGCTAGTGTGGTGCCACTGACCTACACCTCCAGCCCAGAAATGTCAATTCTTACTTGAAGTTTCCAAGATCATATTTGTGCTGCAACTTTGAGCAAGTCACTTTATTGCTCTAACTGTGCTCTTTTTCTCTGCAAATGAGAAAAATTAATTGTACAGTTTTTCCATAAATATCATGCTTGCTCTCTGTCTTCAAATATTATATTACTGCCTTATATCTGGATTCTTTCTCCTTGTTTGCGTGATACCTCAGAGTATTTGCACAAATACACATACTTAAGCAAAAAGAAAGATAATTATGTCATCATTCTGTTTTTCATATGTGTTTCTCTGGTTGTTGGAAAAATTTCAAAGCTGTCTGTGGGGGTAGAATTTAAATATCACCTCCACTTCCTGAATCTTTTTGCTTGCTATGGATATTTAGTGGACCTTATGGGGATGACTGACAGGAACAATTCTGTTGCTCTGCAATACTCTCCTGAAAGATGCTTGCGTCCACTAGATTTCTGCATCCATTAACTGTCTTGTCCCTTCTGTGGGTTATATCGAAGCTAAATAAAAATAGCTGTTCTCTTTTTAACTATGTACTTTATTTGATTTCTAAGTTCCATTGAGAGGATGTATCAGGGAAGTACGGGTAAGATCGAGATCTTTATTTTGGTACATGTTTAAACTTCCTAGGTCGTCACTAAATCACAAGGACTGAGCTAGATTGCAGACTCCCTGTGTACTTTTGGTTTAGCTTCATGGGTTACTGAATGCTATGCCTCAGCATCTGTGATGGTTTGAACCGAATGTGCCAGGAGATTGGTTCCCAGTGTGGCTGTGTCGAGAAGTAGTAGAAGATTCAAGAGGCAGGACCTGGCGGAAGTGATTAGATTGCCAGGGAAACACCCTCAGGATGGATTTATATATTTCTCCCAGGGCTCTGCTTAGCTCCCCTGAGAGCAGATTATTATAAAAAGGGTAAGCTCCATCCCGGAGTCCTCCTGACTTCCTGTCTCACCATGTGGTCTCTTCCTTCTGCAAGTGCTCAACTTCCTTTTGATTTCTTTACCATGTCATAAGATAGCTAAGGGCTGGTGCCAGGTTCTGGTGCCAGGCTGTTTGGACCTCCCACCTCTCATCACCAGAACCATGAGATGAACAATCTCTTTACTTGTAAAGCAGTCTCAGCAATTGTATTTCCACAACAGAAAATAAATTTTTAAAGCATCTCATCTCACACTATCCCCAAGGTTCCACCCTTGTCTTTGTTGTAGCTATCTATTTAACCCTCAAAGGAGTGGTGATTTGAAAGCTCTCTGTTCTTTGTACTGAAAATTCATATTTCCAACAAGAGGCAAAGTGACAGCCCTGGTTCTGTGGTTTGGACACAAGTTCTCCAAAGGTTCATGTGGGAAAGCCTTGGTCCCTGGACCGTGGAACTGTAGGAAAGTGGTGGAAAGCTTGAGAGGTGGGGCTGGCCCCTTTTTCCTTTGTCTTCCTTTCTTTTTCTTTCTGGCCATGAGGTAAGGTAAGTGGTTTTGTTCCACTGTGTCTCCCCGTTTTGTTTTGTTACCAGCAATGAGTTTAACTACAATACAACAAACTCTGTAAAACTCCAAGTGGAAACAAACCTTTTTCTGTTTATGAGGTGATTATCTCAGATGTCTGTTACAGTAACAGAAATCTGACTAACACACCTGTGTTAAACACATGGCCCCAAATCATGGGTTGAAGTCTTGCTAACCACGTGTATCTTGTTATTGTCTCAGTTTGGAACAACAGAGTGAATGATGCCTCCGAGTCTTAAAGACAAAGAAATATTATATATCATTTTGCTTGTAATTTTGAACCAAAATTTCTTGTTTTAGAAATGCAAGTGGAGAAATCCTCAGTTGGGGTCTTATACAGTTGCAGGTAAATGTTGCCTGACCCTGGGTCATCTCAAGGCTCAGTTGGATGGAATATCCTCTGGAAAAGTTTCATCCTTTAAAGAATTATTTGAGGCCACAGCATGTGTAGACATTTCAAGCCTTCAAGCATGTCCATTCTGAGATCATGTCTTCATTTCCTACAGAAAGATCCTTCAAACCCCATCTGAATGGATATATCCAAATATTTCAGCTCTGTAATGGACTATTTCCTAACAGACTGTCATTTGTAGTGTAGTTAAACAGCCAAATTTAATTACTACTCATGCAATGAGACCTAATATTCATTTTCTTGCAAAGAACTTGGCTCCGGTATCTCTTGGTGTATGCCAGACAATAGGTTATTATTGAAATAGGAAGGGAGTTCTGACTCCCATCCTGTCTCCAGAATGGAGCATTTATAGTGTAGGATGTTGATTGCCAGATTAATTTTCAGCGCTGAAGTCCAAGCTGACCAAGTTCAGGGACTGGACTCATAAAATGAACTCCCCATTTCCATTTCTATCGCAGCCAACAGTGTACAGGGCCAATTATTCCACAGTTATAATTGAGAGGAAGACAAACAGTACATATTTGCAATTATCTTTTATGTCATATTTATTTTTCTTATGAATTATTAAATGATTTACCATCCCAATTTAGTTAACGTACCTGCTAATTTGAGGGTGGAGAGGACTCAGATCTTCACATTCATTTATTTAATGGACACAACTAATGGAAAATCAAAGGTTCTTTGCACATAGCAAGAACTTTTTGAATCAGCCTCTTGGTGGAAAATTTTGAAATTGGAATAAAGTCAATTAAACAAAAATGTCAGCTGTAGTTTTCTCTCTCTCTCTCTCTGTGTATTGGACATACACTGTTTATTATGGCATAGATCTGCAATATTTTGACCTTTTGTACTTTTAATAGGATAGAAGAATTTTTTTCTTTTCATAGGATTTTATGATCCTGGCAATACAGATCTCAATGGAAAGCTTGGGAATGTTTCCTAGACATAAAATTGCTTTTCGTTTACCCAGATCACTCATACAAATTGGGTTGTGTTCCATGAGATGCTCTTATTCTAACAATCTCAGTCTAGAGGAGGAAGCAGTGCCTAAGATGGATATATTTTATTCTCTTCTAGAACCCAAAATGTTAAGTCTAAATCATTGCAAATGAATGCTTGGGAATATTTTTCTGTGGTTTAGTTTCAAGACAGAAAACAAATGCATTTATAGGAAAGAAAGTAAAGGAGACATCTAAAATTCTTCTCCATGATGAATGATATGTCTGGTTCTTAAATAAGTAAGAAAATGCATCCAATATCTCTGGGGTA
>PVIR01002240.1:82628-105737 GCA_004026965.1 Petromus typicus
TGAAAGGGGACAATGTTGAGATTGTAACAAAAAAGTAAGGAAACAAATTTTATATATATGGGGGGGTGGTAGGGTGGGTGGGGCTATGGGAAAAAAATGAGAATTAAGTTGTGTCTTATACTGGTACAAATCCCCATTATGGAGTGCAATCATGATGTGTATATTTAATGTACCAATAAAGATAATTAAATTAAAAAAATAAAAATAAATATCTCTGGGGTATAACATTAGGGCAAAGTAGTATACGTTAATACAATTTCATGATAGAAAAAGAATAATAATGTAATTTATGATTTTCTTTAGAAAAGTTGTCATATATTTTTCAATGCCTTTTGTGCCAGCTACTGTGGTAGGTATTTTAATTATATAATAACATTTAGTCTTTGGAATCCTGTAATAGTGATTTGTTATAGATGGAAGTTTAATAGATCAAATTACAAAAATATAAACTCCAAATAATACTTTTAAATTTGCTCTTCTTCCTGAATTAGCGACATATTATACTTTATAACATTTTTAGGCTTATTTTAAAATTGTTTTTTTTTTCTTTCTGTAGAGACCTCTTCACCTTAGGAAACAGGCACCTCCAATTGTAGCCCCTGACCTACCCATGCAAAATTTTCTTTGTTGACTTTATTGAAATTGTGAGCTTGCAAAAGTGTTGATGAAAATGGGTC
This sequence comes from Petromus typicus, assembly GCA_004026965.1. Lineage (NCBI taxonomy): Eukaryota > Metazoa > Chordata > Mammalia > Rodentia > Petromuridae > Petromus > Petromus typicus. The sequence goes on from PVIR01002240.1 coordinate 83,306, forward strand.
CTATGTGAATTGAGAGAAGCGTGGAGGGCAAAGCCTTCCAAAGAAGGAAAATCAATTTCAGAGGCAATTAATGCAACTGGACTAGAAATTAGTCTAGAAAGATTGCGTGATACTATAACAAAACTGATAATTTGGACACTTTTGATATGCTGGCAGCATTATTTTATTTTTAATTTTCTAAAACTCTCTAAAAATTGGGATGTATTATTTCCATTATACGAATGAAAAAATGGGCTCAGAGGGATCAAGAACATTCTTCAAGGTCACACATGAGGTAATAAATTTAATTAGCAGTAGGTTCCTTCAAGGATCATCTAATCTCATTGCTTCCCTCCCCTTTTGTTGGTTATTCATGGAAGTATCTACTTTAAATATAGAGTAATCTAAGCTTAGTATTCAATCATATTTCAAAATCTGATGGATTGAGGATGAGAAAATCAATCCAATTCATCAAAACTCTGTTGATTGTGGAAGTGTTAAAAAGGAAAGCCAGCAATAGTACAACTACTTCCACTGAGGAAGGTAAAGATTCTGAAGAAATGAAAGAGATTATGAGGCAGTTGTACCATTAACACAGATGAAATCTAGTCCTGATGTAACTTTATGCTTTTTGTTGTTTAATTAACTTACTTGGATCAAATTATAACAAATAATTGCCCAGTCTCTTTAGTGTGTGTTGTATACATAGCTCAAAGGATAAGATTGGACTGGAAAAGCATGGGAAATAAATGATTGGATTTTTTCAGTGAGGCAATCTGATTCACTGTGTAGAACATTTTTGCATTTGTGTAAACTGCTTTAGTCCCAGAGCAGGTGTTATACATGCAATACAAACACCTACAGCAGATCTACAGTTAACATACATGCTGGAAAATATATTGTGATGCAGAGGTGTTTAGCTATAATAACAGGTTGAGCACTAGATCATTCTTGTTGCATTGCCTTTAGAAGCACACTGTAGCATAGGAAGCCACACACTGTCAATTTTCATTTTGTTTATTTTATCTGAGCTTCTTTAGGCATGTTGATAAAAAAAAAGTTTCTTATTTTGATTTTCCCTTGGAGCACAGCCATGATGGAAGTATACCACCAGATATACATCTGAAAGATGATTCCACAGGACGCCAGAAGAGAGTGCAGTCAAGCTGACAAAGGGAGGAGAAAAATATAGGATGCATTAAATCAGATGATTAATGTTGTCAGCCCTGAGGTGAATGCCTCTAAGGAATTCTTGTGGACATTGAGGACTGCTTCCAACCTGAGTTCTGAGGATGCTTGTGCCCCTTGAGTCCTCCTATCATCCACTGACACTGGTTAGTAATAGAAAATATCTGACCAAGGATGGCTGGGCAACCAGAAAAGTCCTTAGGCAAGAAGTGCCTATGTTTGTCATCAAATATCATTAGTGAGGAGAGAGTCAGACAGGGCCAATGGCTTAAGATAAGGTGTCAACCCTATCTACTGCGCAAAGCAAGTCTTTTATTTGTTTCATTTTAAAATTTATCACTTCTACCTGAAGACCTGGGTTAGACTCTGGGAATGAAAAAAAAAAAAAAAAAGCAGATAGTTTCTTCCTATTTGATAAGGAATATTTCCTGGGATGTAGGACACCACATGATCTGCATTAATGTGATCAGATGAACAGTGGAATGGATTTGAAACACAATCGACATGATAGATCACCCACCCAGCCTCTTGAAGCCCAGATAAAGAATTACACCACTTTCTGTGTTTATCTCTGTTATTCTCACTAAACATTGCATTATATTCTATTCTTTTTTTATTTTTTCAAACTGCATTTAGGAAAATATTTTTCCCTGAGTCTAACTTCCTATACAATTATTGCCCCCTTGTTGGTATTTCATAGTTCCATTCACATGCCCAAAAGGATAATTATGAAAATAGAATGTGGAAAAAGAGAAACATCATCATTTTAATTGGTGAAGATTAGTCAAATCATAAAACCACTACATATTAACCTCAATGAACTATTTCAGACTCTAACCTCCAAAGTTGATATAAAGGTAACCTGAGCGCTCCTGTGAGGGCAATTCGTATCCATTAATTGTTACAATACGAGATACACTGGGTCTAGCTGGTTGCCATTTTTTCTGTATTTGAAATGTGCTTCTCAGCAGAGATCGGAGGACACCATTGGGACTCATTTGAGTCTGACTTTCACATTAATTTTGCTGTGCTGTGAAGAGCAAAGACAAAATCAATGTCCATCAGTGATTATTCAAGGTAAAATATCTAGGGATATTGAATACCAATGGCAGCACCAGGCATAAAATTTACTTAAGGTTTGTTGAGCTGACAGCCATTTATTCCAGCCCTGTTTCATTTTCCATGTTGCACTTCTTTTTTGGAAAAATAAAATAATTATGAGGAAAAAATAAATACATTCGTCTTACTGACTCAGTTTGCCAGAAGCCATATATATTTGAGAAAGGTAAAGAATAACGGAAGTTGTAGAATTTTACAAATGTAATGGAGAATAATGTATTTTCAACTGAGAGAAGCAAAATATTTCACAGGGGATATTGACACAAAAGTCACATGGCTCAATTAAATTTTCATAATAAAGGCTCTTTGTAACTTGTGATTGAACTGGAAAAGGAGAAAAGCCTCGAGCTCTATCTTGGGTTCTGAATAAATATTCTCAAGCTGAACACATGCTCATGGCAAAAAAAAAAAATATAAATATATCTGGTATTAAAAGTTTATTTATTTGTATTGTTATTATGAGGAAGGCCAGATATGCTTCCATTGACATGCTATAGTTTTTAAGGAATTATAAAATACACATAGCAATAGCAAGAAAGTGTTAAAATCAGTATTTTGCTATGCCCGAGGCTCCAGTGTAGATTCTGTGCTTAGCACCTAACTATTGGTCATATAATGGTGGGAGAGGGGATGTGGAATGGGAGGAGGGTTTCCAATCAGTACACGCTTGAGCCAAGAGCATGGGGGAAGGTATTGTCTCCCATGCAATTAAGTGGGTTGGTGGTGTCAGGTAGACACATACCCGATTTCTGTTCTTTTTAGATAGTTTCGTCTATCTATTCAACATTATTGAATAGAAAAAGAAAAAAAAAGTTCAGTGAAAATAGTAGGTTTTCTGTCTTGCTGGTAGTAAATAATTGGTTTGAACTGTCTATTTTCCATTGACTATTTTGTCACAGTATCATTACTTCTAAGCATTTTCTATGAGGACTTCTTTTCCAATGAAAATCAGTTTCACTCTACTAACTGTCGTAATTTCACAGGAGATTGTTAGACTTTAGCCTTCGGGGATATTTTGCTTCTTGTTCATATGACTGCTTCGAGTAGGCCAGAGGCAATGTGCTCAACCTGACGGTTTCATCCTATTCTGTTACTTCCTTCCTTTAAGAGCATGAGTTTTGCTCTGATCACTAGATTGGATGACATAGGCTAATGATGAGCTTGAATGGGTTCATCCTGAGGCTGTGGAAGAATATCTCAAGTCTGGGGACTCTGGTGTAACTCAAGATAGAATTTCATGTTCTATTAGATAAAACCTTTCATCTCCTCTAGAGTATAAACTACACTGGACTACAGAACTTCTGTATTAGTTGGATCTACAGACGCTGGAGCCTGAATGTAGCAGTGGATGATAGAAAGGACCCAGAGTGACAGGCAACCTGTTCAGGCAGCAGGCACATGCAGTGTAGATACCATTGTAGGCTCAATGGATGTCAAGATGAATGAAGGAATGCCCTGGCCTTAAGGAATTAATGAAACTGTGAAGCAAATGCACAGAAGTTAAAACAGCTACTTGGAATACTAATTTAATAAAGAAAACAAAATCAATCTTAGATTTCCCAAAAGAGTTTTAGTAGGGGAGAGTGTTGGAGATACAGCTTGTTCCTTTTATATGGCTGCATTTCAGGACAAACCTCCAGCCTCTGTGTCTTCCTTATAGAAGATTAGTACCCAGTGACTGGCTGAAACTGGTGCTACCGCATTCCTCTCTAGTGGAAACATGAGGGTTTAAAGGTGTGTGATGGACAAAATACTCCCATGTAAGAAGTTTTGTTCTACATTTGGTTTATAATACACATTCCTACATTCTATGCTTTACTGCCAATTAGGACATTGGCTAAGTTTATTTTTGTCATTTGATTTCCATGTCTGAGGTAGAACCTGGTGGGAAGGGCAGGCCCCACAATCATGGATTGACTGCACAGATAAGAGCAAGGGGCAGTAGCCTGTATTGGGGAGGCACATTTTAGTTGCACTGGTAATTATTCTCATAATCTTGCTATTCTACCTTAGCACGTGTGATCTAGCTAGAATCACTAATTTTTTGTTTTAGTTTGCCTGTTCTTAAAGTGTGATATAAATGAAATTGCACAGTTTGTATCTTTATTTCTGATTTTTTTCCTCAAAATAAAGTTTTTGAGATTTATCTCTTTTGTTTACAGCATCGATACTTCATTCACTTAAAAAAAAAAACAAAACAATGGTGGGGGCTGGGGATTTAGCTCAGTGGTTCTGGCACCTGTCTTGCAAGTGCAAGGACCTGAGTTTGATCCCCAGTAACCACATACAATACTGGGTGTGGAGACTCACGCCCAGCAGCAATCAGTACCAGATACCATAGTGCAGGGTGTGGTGGCTCACGCCTGTAATCCCAGCACTCAGGAGGCAGAGGCAGGAGGATTCCTGTGATGTGAGTTTGAGGCTGAGCTCAAGGCCAGCCTGAACCACAAAAGTGAGATCCTGTCTCAAACAACAACAACAACAACAGCAACAACAACAACAAAAACAAAACAAAACAAAACAATGGTTTAATAGCAAGTTAGGCTAATGCTTGACCTCTTGATTGGCATGTGATGGCAGATAATGGAGATTTAAGATTAAAGTAGCTGCAAACCAGACTGTCAACTTGGTGGGCTGAGATATTTCTAGCAGATTGGTAGAGCTCAGCTCTGGATAAACCTGCAGGGATCATACAGGTGCGAACTTGATGACAGTTTCTGAGCCTTGATCCGTTCTTCCTGGGCTCTCTGTCCTCAGCTGCTAAGATGTGTCCAACCTTCTTTCAGCATGCCTTTCTTCCATGATGTTTCTGGATAAACACCAGCTGACTAAGGACTGAAGTATGTGTAACCATGAGCAAAAAATCAGCCCTTCTTTGTGTAGTGTGTGTCAGGTGCAAATTTAATGAAAGACTGTTATGTAGCAATATAGAATGTCTTTCATTGGAGCATTTTCATTTCTTCTATTTGTCAGCTATTATGAATACTCTTTTGAATATTTTGGTAAGTCTTTAAATTCTCCTTCACTTACTCTTAAAGTGGCTTCTAAAAATTGAGCTTATTTGACATGGGGCATATCAACCAGCCATTTCCTCATGGCCACACATACATGCTCTGACAGAGTCAATTCCTTTCTTTGGGTCTATCAAGATAAAATTTGGATGCATGGACGCCTCATTGGTTAAACAAGTGGATGTTGTTACTTTTCACTCAAAGCACATATTTTACCTTTTGGAACATTGCATGTGTTCAGCAGAGATAAGCTCTTCCCAGTGACAGGTTCCATAGAGTTCTCATTAGATAGCTCTATCTTTTTGTCATTATTGTCAGTTATTGATGGGTCAGCATCTGACCTTCTTGGAAAAGCCAAGAGAAGGCACGTTGGTTGGTGTCTGATAGAGACATGTAAAATGGTGTCAAAGTTTCTGATACTAGAAACTCCAAGTTTCTTTGCTAGCTTCTCTACAGAGTGGAGAACTGTGGCATAGAGAGTGGTCCTTGTTCATATCTCCTGGATCCATCAAGCACAAAAATCCCATTGCTCTTTCAGTAGCTGTCAAATAAGGAAGGAACTGGAAAGAAGATTATTGGCTCGAATTCACATCACTTGGATCAGGCTGCTGTCTGAACTCTTGATTGGCATAAGAGGGCAGGTAATTGCGATTTCAGATTAAAGCACCTCCATACCAGAGCGATGGTTCATGATGGGCAAAATTTCCTTGTTTTTAACTATTTCTCTAAGTCTTCCACAATAGGAACTTTTCCACATCTATGGCTGTAAAGAAGTATATCAGGACAAAGACTAGAGCTGATGTGTCACTCTTAGTGCTACACACACAGAACTCTAGAAGTCTTTATCATTTATATCCACTTACCCCCCACCACACACAAACCACTGTACATGTGCTTAATACCTGCCATGTCTGCATTCCACCGTATTTCTTAAATTTGTCACAAGTCTAAAATTCTTTAACAGAAAAGTTCAGCTTTTTTATTTTTGTGGTGGAGGGGATCAAACTCAGGACCTTGTGCTTGCCAGGCAGGTGCAGCACCACTGAGCTGCATCCTCAGTCCAAGTTCAGCTTATTTTTTTATTTTTTGGAGTTACTAGGGATCAAACCTGCGCCCTTGGGCTTTCAAGGTAGGTGCAGTACCACTTGAGCTAAATCGTGGCCCTCAAGTTTAGTTTATTTTTGATCCTTTCTTTCAGTTTCCTCGAGTGTGTGTTTATTATATTGTATAGAGTTAAAGAACAAAATCACATGGAAACATCTATGTAACTCTCTTTCATCAGAGTGATTTTGTTCTTGTTTTTGGTAGTGGGGATTGAACCCAAAGCTTCACTCTGAGCTCCATCCCCAGCCCTACATTTTATTTTGAGACGAGGTCTTGCTAAATTGCTCACACTGGCTTTGGACTCCTGATCTTTCTGACTAGGCTCTCCAAAATCTCTGGTTATAGGTGTGTGCCACCATAGCTGACAATTAGAGTGTATGGATAGTGATCTGTCTTCTCTCCAAAATATGGGTTCCTGTAAGTCGAAACTTGAATGTGGTAGTCCTGAAAGGGACAGATGTGTGTTCATTGTGTTTACATAGATGCTATTATTCTCATTCTCCCCTCACCTTCACCACCTACACCTCCATTTTTCCAAGGCTGTAGAATTGGAGCAGTGACCCTTTGTGGAAAGAACAGGCTCCAAGCAGAAACCCAGACAAGCTTCAAGGATCCACTTAGAAAAACAGAAAATGACATTGTTAATTAGGGAAGAGAATATCTGGAGAGTTGTGACAATATTCCCTTATCTAACTGGCCTTTCAAAATTGAATGCACTCACTGGAACCACTGGATCAGATATTGTCACTCTTCACATGCTGAGGGGGACAATTTGAGGACTTTTTAGTCAGTTTCTGTTCAGGGCAGATTATATCAAATCTGAAAGAAGGTAAAACCAACCACCTTGGGTTCATTCTGTTTCATAGGGAGCTATGCAATCCCTATTATGACGATCGACTTTATTTTTCATCTAGAAATTTTCCTTTGAGTCAAGGCAGAGTTAATCAGCTCATAGACAAAGCAGTTAGTTACCATGAGTCTCTAAGATGAAGCATGCCATAAAAATGTATAATGGTAATAATTAGAATCATAATATTAATGATAGTGAAATTAACACTTTGACCTTCATCTTCTTCCACAGGTAAAAACATCAAATTGTGAACATCATCCCTGAAGGTATAACTGAAAACACTTTTCTACAATGTTGCTCTTCTCAAAAGCAATTAATTCCCATCTAAGAAAGTGTTATTAGAATTCACAATAGTTTAAAAATATAATATTAATTTGCAAGGATAGTATTGCCAATAATTTAAAATAACTCTTCAAACTTACTAATGACATCATCTTTTTATTCCACAGGGATAAGTGGCAAATTGGTTTAGTTTCTTTGATGGATAAATGAACAATGATACAAGTACTGGGTATTTTTTACAGGTGACAAGCATGTATCATGTTTGCTCTCAGAGGAAAAAGAGGGAGAAAAGCCACAGAAATGATTACTGCTAAGACTGGCACATCTGAAAGCCAGGAGATGGTTGGAAATAAATAAAAAGGCACAGAAAAATTGAGATCAGCATTTGGTGGAAGTGACTATGGTTCTTAGTGTCTTACCCCATGGAGCACTTGGATCTTTTGTTACTGAGATAACAAAGTTGTTTCCCAGAATCCCAGAGAAGGACATGTGGCTGCACCTTGATACCTCATCCTCCTTCCCTTAAGAAGCTGCTCTTGTTGAGCATTTTAGAAAAGCTAGTTGCCACCTCTCCCATTCTGTCTTGTACTCTGATCCCTAAATCTCCTCTCTTGGGATTGCCTACACTGTAGACTGGGCTCTGTGGCCTAGTAACCTAGGTGTGCTTTTGACCAGACACCAGCTAGGTCCTGCCAGGACCCCAGTTCACTTGAAGTCTTCGTAAACCTTTGGTGACACTGTTGGTTTCTGGGCTGCTCTATGCCTCGCATACTGTTACCAATAAGTGAGGGAGTAGGAGTTGGGAGGCAACCTGTACCTTCTGCATGTAAAAACTTAGAAAACAGCAGTATTAAGAGTCAAGCTATTGGCCAGAAATTTAGCTCAGTGGTTTCAGCACCTGCCCTGCACACCTGTAATCCAAGTTTTCAGAAAGTTAAGAGAGAGAGATCACTGAGTGTTTGAGTCCAGCCTCGGCTATTTAGTGAGTTCAAGGTCAGCCTGAATTATATAGCAAGACCCTCTCTCCAAACAAAATGCCTATGAAAGTAGTAGAGCACACTTCTGAGTGTGTCTGGGTGAGTCACGGAGGTGTTATGTCTGATTTGGGGCCCATCCTCTCTGGCTGTATCTTCCTTACCCTTCTTCCTGGCTACCACGAGGTTTTCCCCTACCATGCTCTACTGTCATGATATGTCTGCCTTAGAGCAGCTGATTGTGCCTCTACTATGGGTGAAAGTAAAACTCTTCTTCAAACTGTTCATGTCAGACATTTTCGCCCAGCAATAGAAAGCTAGTTAATTCAGAGTCTTGATTTTGAGTGGCAACTCTGGATTGAATTTGGAGATGAGAGCTCTGGCTAGTGGCTAAGGCAGCTTCTTTCTCAGTCTGGGATTTGTTTCATGGTCTCTCTCCCCTCTGTGAATTTGCTCTCTTCCCTTCATCACCTGGTTCATCCTTGCCATGGTCTCTTGAGAATGTTCCAGAAGAAGCCGGACTGGTAGTTGTAATGATTTACCATTGCCTTCGCAGAGTAAGAGGGAGATTGTTTGTACATCATCCCTCCCTCATCCATGACCGCTTATGGACCATTCTCATCTTCTGTTCCACCAGGGATCACGCACATTCAACAGCCTGGCATGGCATTATTCGAGGGGCAGGTTTTGGTTAAGATACTTTGTACTAAAAGGACAAGTTGAATGGACATGTTTACTATATGCCATGTATTGTGCCATTAAAACTTATTATCACTAACTCTTCCACACATATATCTTGAGCACCCCCAGTATGTCAACATGACTCTGAATGCTGAGCGTGCAGCAGTAAACAAAGCAGACAAGATTCTTTTTCCCATAGGGCTGGTGTTCTACTGGGCAGAGACAAACAATAAACAGAATAAATAAATATATTATTTAATTTGTTCAGTGGTGTGAATGCTAAGTAGATAAACTAGAGAAAGACATCCTGGATTGAACAAAACAAGGGGTGAAGAAAGACTGTCTGTGTGGGAAGTAGGAGGGAAGCAAGGAGGAAGATTGGCCAATGAGGCGCAATTTGACACTAGTCGGGTAAGCCAGACAATTTAAATTATAGTTTCATAATTTTATATGAAAATTGTATTTTTCACTGCTTTTGTTCAGTATGAATTATAGTTAGTAATTGTTAAAATTCAATAGGTCCAGGTTTGCCAAGAATTGTTCTTGTATTTTATGCGTGTTTCTCAAGCCTCAGATCACCTGTCTCAGGCAGTTACTGTTATTCTTGCTTTTTCACAGATGAGAAGTTGAAGTACAAAGTGGACTGGTTGCCAGCTTGTTCTTGGTCTCCATATTTGTAAATGAAAGGACTTGGATATAATAGTCACACGTCGGAGCCTTACTCTTAAACACTATTTTTGCTCTTTGAATAGTATACCACTTTTAAAAAAATAAAGTAAATCCACAAGTCTGTGCAGAGGAAAGATAACTATGACACCAATTTCCCAGCAGATGTGTAAATAGTGATGTCTTTGATTAATATTGTGCTCAGATTTCTCTCTGAGTCCCTTTATGCACATCAGTGATGATACACAAATCACTTAAGTAAGAGAGCTCTATATACACTGTGTATAAGCTACTTTCACCCAAAAATATGTCATGGATATATTATCGTCAATAAATATAGATCTGTGTTGTTATTTTTATTGAATTTTCTATATTTTGTCTTTTGGAGACATTGCTATTTTGTTAGGCAGCTTTTCAGTTGTTAAAGATTTTAAGTCTTCCATGATGTTTAAGTTACAGAAATCAGTCTGCAATTATATTTACCTTAACTGTCCCTCTAGCCTTTCCTAATAGCTGTTCATTTCTGCAATATGGCCCTTCAACAGTTAGTATCCATGGTGAAAGTGACTGTTAGAGTTGAAAAGATACAAAATTTTTTTGAGACAGGGTCTCGCTTTGTGGTTCAGGCTGGCCCTGAGCTCAGCCCAAGCTCACATCACAGCAATCCTCCTGCCTCTGCCTCCTGAGTGCTGGGATTTCAGGTGTGAGCCAGCATGCCTGGCACTGTGGTATGTGGTACTGGTTGCTGCTGGATGTGAGTCTCCACACCCAGTATTGTATGTGGTTAACCAGGATTGAACCTGGGTCCTTGCGCTTGCAAGACAGGCGCTGGAACCACTGAGCTAAATCCGCAGCCCAAAAGATACAGCTATTACAGGCTCCTAAAGGAATAGAAGTGAGAGATTTATGATTTCCATAGCCAATGGTTTGGAGATTTGTCCATCTAGGAAATTAAAGCAGACTTTCTATTAATCTCCCATTTATAAGAACTCTGGTTCTGATCATGGGGTTTGTGTGAGTCAGCCTGGTACAGTGTGGTGTGAAAATTGAAGAGAGCATCTTAACCAGAAAGCCTTCCTAAGCAGGTTCGTGTCTCTGTGTCCTTGTGTCTTTCTTCTACTTCCATTCTGAAATTTGCCACATTTCCTAGTTATTGCCTCATTTGTCTGTTCTTCCTACTAATTAAAAAGTGATCATCAAATAGAAAACATGGTTCCTTAATTTTTGTGTTTCTACACAAAACTCACAATTACTCATGTCTAACATGTACCTTTAAAATACTGCGGAAGAAGAAAGAGAGACAGCCAGGGAGGCTAGGAGTGGCTTCATTACCAGAGTCCAACAGTGAGTTGATGTTGAAAGATGAAAGAGCAAAAATCAAAGAGAGGAGAAAAGAAACACTGGAAGGCAGAAGTGCGACCAAAATATTGGCAACTTAAAACAAAGCATTTCCTGTTATATGTGTTAACAGAATTTGAGAAAAATAAAACATGCATGTCAAAGATGAATCTTAATTTTGTGGGATTCAATGCATGGTATGTTCTAGAAATTATAGTGGCTGATTCCCTCTTCCTGACCCTCAGATGTAGGTTTCATGTTTGGAAATAAATGTTGTTAGGTTCTTTATTCATGGTGGTATTCTATAGTTTTATAACCTTTTCTGTGACCTTACTTGTGACCTCCTCTCAACTGTGTTATCAAACTGCATTTTAAACTGTGGATGCCAGAATTAGGGCCCAAGGTCTAAATTCCCCCATCATTGGTGTGAAAGTGATCCACTGATCAACAAACCACAGAAGTTAAGAAGGGGAAGTAAAACCCTACTCCATTTGCATGTTGGATACAGACCTAAGAGGACGGGAACCTTTCAGAGGCAATTCCGTGTGCAGTATTAGCATTTATTTAGTGCTGACCTTTGAGCTACAGGCAACAAGAGGCAGCTTTATGTTTCCTTTCCCCAATGCTGACTTTCTGGGCATGAAGGTGCCAGCAGGGGCTGGTAAATAACACAGTCAAGCTTTCTGCCAGTCCCTTCACTCTCCCTGACATGTCATGAAGCACTCTTGTTTGATCAATTCTTTCCCACCTAGGAAAGAAGAAGCCTACTGAGCCCAGCTCAGCAAGACTTCTCACAGTCTTCAAATGAATATTGAGTGATTCCTTGCAAACTCAAGAGTCTGGTGAATATAACACGAATCAAAAGTTCTCAGATGCTTGATGGCAAGTGAAAGAGAAGGATCTTACCAAAAGTTTGGGGCAGCTTTCTTCTGGGGCTACCTTTTAAATTGTGTTCTGATGGGACAACTCCCAAACATTTGAAGCATATTGCAAAGGGCATTATTTGCTGTTATTTTGTCATTTTTTGAAAAGCAAATTTGTTTTTAAGTTCTCCTTCCTTCACTAATTGTAAGTATTTCTTTAGCAAATTCTATGTGCTGGAAATTATGCAGGTATATGGAATATAAATGTGAATGAGAAAAATCATAGTTTCTTGCCTTAAAAAATGTACGTCTCTCTCTCTCTCTCTCTCTCTCTCTGTCACACACACACACACACACACACACACACACACACACACACATACACATAGAGCAAGACACAAAGAGATCAAGCAAGAGAAAGTGAATGGATCCCAGCTGTGTTTAGTACTTGAAAGGAAACAAAAAGTTGCAGATGTAAGAATATCTGGAGGTGAGTTAGATAGGATGGTCGGAGAATGCTGTGCTGAGGGCTGGAGAATAAAACAAGGACAGCTATTCAAAAGCAGTGCTTTAGTCTATGAGAAGATACAATTAAAACTCCTCTAAGCAGGAAAGATGATGTTCCAGGAAGACAAAACACACATTCAAATTGTTGAGTTGGAAAGGAGTTTGGGGAGTTGGAGACACAGCAGGATAGAGGCTGAATCCAGTGAGGAGGAGGAGGAGGGAGTAGGAAAGGAATTCCTGGCAGCTACAAAACAACCTGGATCTTCACTCATTTTTACTACTAGCAACTGCTGCAATATCTCTTGGGAGATACACAGGCAAAGATTGCTGAAACAGTCTTGTTTTTCTCTCACTATAGTCCATGGAGCACAGCTAGGGGCAGGAAATCCCCAACGGGTCCCAGTAGTTGCCAACTTAGATAGAAAAATTAATTTTTCTTGCAAGTCAAATTGCACTTTTGTGTCCAAGTCAAATTGCACTTTTGGACCAGAAGTTACAGGAACCATCCTGTGAATCTTCTCCAAATAAAACTGTGAAAGACATCAGGGGACGGACTTCACACCATGTCAGAGTCGGATGCCAAGTGGCTTCCTCTGGGGATCACACCACCATGCTGGCTGTTGCTAGGTTTGCATTGGGAAGGCTGGCTACTTGGTGCAGTGGGATAGGACTTGGAAGAAGTGAAAATGAGAAGAGTGGAATTTTGATTTCACTTCAACTCAATTGCTTAGGTTTTAAGATATTTAAGAAATTGAACTTTCTGTCATCATTAGACCACCATTACTTATCCCCGGGCCTTTCAGATGTAAAATGTATTTGCATAGATTTATGTTTGTCTTCTTGATGGCCTTATTTCTATTTCCATCTTCTTGTCTTAATCTACTGTCAAACATCGAGGGTTATTTTTTATTTCATGTTTAAGTCTTGGCCCAGGCTCTCATTATAGTGAATAAATGATACCTATTTTTTATTTTTATTTTCTGAAATTTTTGTACAAATTCTTTCTGATCCTTGGACAACTTTGCAAGGCAAATATCTTAACTATATTTTATTATTTCAGTTTTCATCTTTTGAAACAAGGTCTTACTTTGTAGTTCAGACTGACTTGAACTCACTATGTAGCCCAGATTAACCTTGATCTCACAGCAATCCTGCCTCTGCCTCCTGACCGCTGGGATTATAGGCATGAGGCCCCACACCTGGCTCTTAACTGTATTTTAAAGAGAAGGAAGCTGAGGCGTAGAGAGTGGAAGTGCTTTAAAAGAACAACAGGCTACCTTGTGTTAGCAGTGTGCACTGGAAGCCAGTTGCCTGGGTTCAAATCCCAGCTCCACTCTTTCTGGGTTTTGTGGCTATACGCTACTTACTTATCTTCTTTGGATCTCAATTTCCTTAACCTCACTTCATGGCGAGGGTAACAGTACTACTACCATCACAGAGGTGATATGAATATTAAATGAGTAATAATCTTTAAACAGCTTTCTGAGTGTTTGGCATATGATATGTACAAAGTTACAGTTACTGTTAAAAAACTGGATGTGACTCTTCAGTGCAAAACTTACTAGAAATGTGTACTTGAGGAAATTCTTTAATAATAGAATGAATTCTATTATTAGTCAATTCTAGAATTGGCTTTTAACTTCCGGAACTGTAAGGAAATAAATTAGTATTATTTAAACCAATAAGTCTGAGGTACTTTGTTGTGTATGCCTTAGTAGAATAATCTACCTACATCATAAATTCATGTTTCAACTACTACATTTGAATCTCCATGGCTGAATACCCTTCCCTCTGACACTCAGTTACACAGTTGAACACCACGCTTCCAAAACCCTGTAAGAACCACGGAGAGCTGATTGAATCACAGAATCCTGGGTCTCTGCCCTGGACACACTAATTCAGAAGATATTTAGCAGTAGCCAAGAATTAACATTTCCAGAAAGTTGCAAGTGTAACCTGTCTCCAGATCCCATTATGCAGTGCATTGGTCTAGCACAATGGCCTAAGACATGGTAGCTACCCACTAAACATCAAATGAACTCATTTCAGGAATTTGCTATAGATAGTAATCAAATAATATACACATACTGGTCTTATTCCATGCTTTTTAATGAGTGACATAGATGACATTTACAGCACTCTTATTTTGGCAAAATGTGTTGAGAATATGTGCTTTTTAAAAAAAATAATCTTTATTGGTACATCATGAATACACATCATCATTGCATTCAACATTGAGAGTTTGTGCCAGAATATGACATGACTTGATTCTCACCTTCCTCCCACCCTGAAACCCCCATACATAATCTTTGTTTCCTTTTTTCTTTATTAAGAATATCTGCATTTTGATACAGGTGTTGTCAGAGAAAGTAGCTCCCAGCAAGGCCTTGTGTGAAGCAGAGCAGTTTAACAAACTTACTCTGCTGCTGTTGAGGGGGAAAGGGTTTTGAAGGATAGGAGTAATTGCTGTGGCCAGATGTCTGTGGTTGCAAGTGACTGAAAATGGTGGCTGGGTCAGAGAATGGTAATCACCCGTGAAGTGGGCTCACCGTGACTCTGACACCGTGTCTCCTGGTGCACTCTGTGGTAGGTGCATCTCTGCTGAATAAATACAAAGTGAACCTGACGGGAAAGGAGACCTCAGCAGTCCTACAGAGGCGATTTTGCAAGCTGTCTGGCTGCAGAATTAGTGGAATGTTTGCTCAGGAAGAAACAGCTGATGTCAACTTTGCTCTCATTGCATCTCAAGGGCAGAGTTAGCCATGCCTCTGGCCAGCACAGACCCCCACAGAGGGAAGAATGGCTTCTAGAGGGAAAGGTTAAAGTACAGGTCAGCTGGGTACCCACGCTCCCTTTCCCTCCCTCCGCCTGTTTGTCATCTTTCTGGCAAGGTGAATTCAATGCCCACTAATTCCTTCTGACTTTCTAAGAGCTGTGGGACGCACAAGTGTGAGAAAAGTCATTCCAGCACTAACGGGATTAGCTTGGCTTCACAACCTAATCACTCTGGCCAGAGAATAAAGGGAAGGGTGATGGGCAGGATGCAAAGAAATAAGGATAAATGGGAGCTACTCTTTGAATAACAAGAGGTGTGTGTGTTTGTGTGTGTGTGTGTGTGTGTGTGTGTGTGTGTGTGTGTGTGTGTGTGTGATCCGACTCAGAAAGCCGCTCTCTTTTCTGCATAGGAGACTTGTTAAAATGAACTGGGGACACATTTTATCCCTGTGCTCCTGAGGAACCATCCTCAGGCCTGCCATATAAGGTCCTATGACAGATTTGTTTTATTGTTAAATAAAGGCACCAATGTGAGACCAAATTTTAATATCATCTATTATTTGCATCACAGATTGGACAAGTAGCTCTAGCCACGAGGACTTACAAATTCTTACATTAATAATACAAGGAACAATTAATAGAAGAATAGTATAGTAGAGTGAGGTCTCATTTTGGGGACAGATACCAGATTTCTTTTTTAACAAGATTTACTGGAGAAATTTGAGGGAATCACTTGATTACCAGGGAAACTTAATTCCATTTTCATAAAACAAAGACATTGGAGTAATTGTTCCTTTCTCTGATAATTTCATGCATACATAAATATTTGTATAATATAATGTTTTGTTTGGTACATGATGAATAGAATACAGTGAATAAATTTTGAGTGTGTATGTCTTATAGATCAATGAATAGTTATTCCTAAGTCTAGAAACTGTGTTTTGATGTACAATTTTTAAGTAATATAAATATCTTAATGAATCATTCACAAGAGAAACAGAACACAGTATAATGCTTTATGGACTTTAAATAAAATTATCTGACTCTTGTTCATTCACTAGTTGTGTGACATGAGGTCAGTTACTTAAGTTATCCGATCTTTAACTTTCTTATCTAAATAAATGAGAAACTGATAAGAAGTGAGTAATTTGGACATCTTAATTATTTTTCCTTGAAGAAGATGATGGGAGAGAGAGAGTTTGTGGAAGAAGTCCCATATTAGGCATATTGTGCCCATTTACTTGGGATGTAATTGATTTAATGATAAGATTTGCTATAAAGAAAATGAGACATAACTCCTACATTCAAGAAGCTTATGGTCTCATTGAAGCAGTTGAGTTTTAACACTTATTTTTTCTAAGGAAGAAATGACATCACTGAATACTTTCTGAGAACATATTTTAATGTCACTCTGTACAAAAAGTAGGGATGACATTACCTACCTCGAAGGCTATTCTCCAGGTGCTAACCTCAGAATTTCACATCACTTGACTGTTTTTCCTCCAAGTTCAGAGGCTTTGTTTTCTAATCTCCCCACAGGTTTTGAGGATCAGTGGGAAGAAAGGCTGAATTTACTGGGCCAAAATAAGGACAGATGAATTTGGTGTGTGGAAAGGAACTAACACCAGAAACTTTTTAACCAGGTGATGATCCAAAAATGTAAGAATGGATACTTCCTAACTAAGATGTATAAATTTTATCTATGGCAGAGGTGTAATGGTATGAAGAGATAGGTCAGGGAACAGTGGAAAATCCCTTCTATTAATGCTGTTGACTGTATCCAGATTACACATCATTAAAGAAATAGAAAAGTAGAAAGTATAGATTGTAAGCAGGAGGCAATGACAGGATAAAAAGACTGAGCAGTGAATTATTTGTAGGGATGACGGAAGTTCATGTCATGGTAATTTTCTATTGGATTCTTAAGATAACATTTTTTCACTTAGTCATCAGAGTTTTATTTGGTGTACATTGTATTTCAGACACTCATTTCAGTCACGGGTGAGAAATGTAAAGAAATACAACAGAGCATATACAGGAATACGTGACTAAAACAATGACAATGTGCAGTGTGATTCCATACTAATTACTGAAATAGAGGATACTGTATTGCAGGAAGTAGATAAAATGCATGAATTGAAGGGGTACATTTCTCAAAAGATATAACATTTGAAGATTTATGTTTCTAAGTGGATTATCATTTACCCTCATTTCCTTATCTTAAAAAGGTATGATAATGCTTCTGTAGTTTCCTTTGATGAGGTACAATTGATTAAACTCAACATGTTACAAAAAAGAATCCATATGTTCAAATACTTGATCACATATAGAAGGATTTAATTTGAAGTAACAATCAAGCTTTAATAATTAGCTAATCATCAGTCTGCCTCTCCCACCCTCTCCTTTTCTTTTATTCCTCCTTTCTTCCCTCCTCTTGTCCCTTCCTTTCTCTCTCCATTTTTCCTACCTTTCCTCTCTAACCTTCTCCACTCCTTTTCTCTCTCTCTCTTCCTTTCTGGGATATCTGAGAGTCATTTTCTAGGAATGTCTTTGCAATATTCAGATTGAATACATTTTATCAAAGTAGCATCTTTAGGGTAATCTTTTCCAAATCTATTTTTGCAGGGGATGAGAAGAGATAATGTGGAGCATTTAGAATGACTATGATTGAGTAATAGATTCTGACTTTTGCCTGGTTTGTTCTGTTATGAACATTTTATGAAGATGAAAAAAAAAGAAACATCATACTGCTTGAAGGCATAATGAAAGAATATATAATTGAAGCAAAGCACAAACTAAAATATTGCAGGCTTATATCTAAGTTTTTCATTACTCCAAAATGTAAACTCTTTTAAATTTTTCTTTCCAAATGGAAGATACCAGATGTTCATCTGTTTCCATGAAAGTCTATTTTAATTGGCAGTTGTGGTCTCAGAGTAATTTTAAATTGCTACCAGGCTGTCACTTTTGCTTTTGCTGACTTGCAAGGAGGTTTAATGCTTTCCCTACTGGGCTAGACTTTATCCTCCTATTTGGAACTGTTGGATCACTTCAATTTATGACAAACTTAGAAGAGATGTAAATAGTCTACAGAAATGCAGTGAAAATGCTTCAGAGTAGAGGACCAATATTTAAGAGTGCTGTGCGATCCAGACCTCTTACTGGTTGGGAGGAAACTAGTGCAATAGATAGAGGCATCCAAGTTAATAAAAAAATAGGTCCCCTGCTCACATTGAATTATTTTAATACACTCAAAAAACTGTTGATTAACAACCAATCACTTCTACAAAACTCTATTACATTTGATCATTGGAGTGCCTGGTTTGTAGACTTAGGACATTCTTTGCTTTGTCCATTTGCTGAATGTGTACAGAAATTGAAAATTTTGTGTGACTGGGTTTAAATCTGGATGTTGGAAGGAGCAGAGATTTGAATACTGTATAGAGCAGAGGCAAATAGGTCGAGTTGGAAATCAGAGGATCTGGGATGTATCTTAGCTCTTCCGCTAGTTGATACAGCATAACTTGGTTGTTCTGTAATGTGGGGCTTTTGGGAAATGTGATGTTAGAAATTGTGTCCAACTAACAGAATTTATAAATTATATTGTAACTTTGCCTATGATGATTTTTTTTGCTTTATCTCTTTTTACCCTGAGACTCATACCTTTTTCCACAAGTACAGTCCCAATGAATCTGTGCTCTTTGAGAAACAATTCTGTGCATATTTTAGGGATGTTAGAGAAACTCACACTAACTTGAGTTTGAGTTTCAGGTCTTGAAAAATTCTTCAACTTCTCTAGACTCCCTTTTCTCTTTACTTTTAAGATGAATATATATAGTCCAGAGGATTTCTGTGAGGACAGATAAAAATGCTAGGTATAAAATACTTAGTTCATGCAGAATTAGTGAGGGGTAGGTGTGTGTATGTTGAGCGCTAGTCCATTTTGTTCAGTCATCTTCCGAAGTGGTGGCACCAATTCATGCTCTCAGTACTATACTTCCTTAGCTTTCAGTCCCTCCGTATCCTCTTTAGCACTCTGTGTCATGATCTTTGTCACTTGTGCTATTTTAATATATGGTAGTTTTAGTTCATTTCCTATTTCTATAACAAAATACTAGAGACTGGCTAATTTGTAAAAAATAGGAAGTTTATTAGCTCATGTTGCTGGCAGCTGAGAGGTGTAAAGTTGAGGAGCTACATCTACTGAATACTTTCTTTCTGGTAGGAACTCTGTTGAGACCTGAGATGTTGCAGAGCATCACACGACAAGAGCAGTGTATTTCAGAGACAGAGCCACCTGGCTTTTATAACAGACTCATTCTTAAAATAGTGCATCAATGGTGCCCATTCTTATTTCTTATTTCTCACAATGGTCATTAAAGTTGAAGATTTCTTGTAGTGGAGCCATTCAAGCCATTCATATAATTCTATCATATTTTGATTTTAGCCAGCCCAATAATAAGAAAGCTGAGGATCTTTTAAAATATTGACTGGACACT
Source organism: Petromus typicus (assembly GCA_004026965.1). Taxonomy (NCBI): domain Eukaryota; kingdom Metazoa; phylum Chordata; class Mammalia; order Rodentia; family Petromuridae; genus Petromus; species Petromus typicus. Next base: position 103,142 of record PVIR01002240.1, read on the forward strand.
TATGTACTCTTTTATGTGAATTTCATGCTTAAGTGTTTTCTTCCTTTCCTACAGGTTACATGTCTTTTAGTGAAGTATGTAAAACAATGTATATGCTAATAACAAATCTTTTCAGAGTTGTGCATTGTATTAGTATCCTTGGGCTATTATAAAAATTTTCTGCAAATTGGTGGCTAAAAGAGTATAAATTACTTTCTCACAGTTATAGGTGCCAGCCAGAAGTTGCACAGTGTAGATTTAGTGAACAAAGAGGGTAAGGACCAAGCGGAATGTTTTTATTTGCCAGAAGTTGCCATAAACTGTTATTAAGTGAGATATGATTGAAAAATGCAATGTATGCATGCCTGTAATCCCAGCACTGGGGAGGCAGAGGCAGAAAGATTGCTGTGATGTGAGTTTGAGGCTGAGCTCAGGGCCAGCCTGAACTACAAAGTGAGACCCTGTCTCAAAACACCTAAAACAAAACAAAACAAAACAAAACAAAACAAAAAAACCACTGGTGCTTAAATCCTGGATTTAGAAGCACATTGCTTTGGGGTGGATTCTAACTGTCCATTTCCAGATGAATGATCTTAGGCTCCTTCTTTTTACCTCATTCTACTTTGTTTCTCTCATCTGACCTAGTAATGGTTTCTACTTTCTAGGGTTATAGGTGGATCAAATGGATGAATATATGTAGAGGACTCTGCATAGTTATTTATAAGCTTTTCAACAATAATTTTGTTAAAGTGTTAACAAAGCCCTTCCTTCCAAAAACGGTATGATTCACAACAGATTATAACCATCATTTATTAATCACTTAGTATCTACCAAGAACTTTGTGAATTAAATATTTGACATATATCTAATGTAATTGGTAGCACTCTAGTGTTGTAGGTATCATTTTCTAGGAGAAAACAAAAGTCAATGACATGTTTTTTGACCCTCCCAAAGATATTCTCCTCAATATGCTTCTCATCTCCCTGTATGTACAACTTATAGATCCTCAAAATTCTCTTGGACATTGTGCCTTATTCCCCTGGAGGAATCCCTATCCATCTTTTTATATTCTCTGAAAGCTTCTTATGTTTCCAAGATGGTATAAAATGGAATTTCACTGAAACTATACACGTTTACTGTAAAATAAAGCATTAATTCCTTTCCCTTTCAGGATCAAAAGACAACCTTACCCTAGCGAGGTGGACTTCCGTAGCCCTTCATTAGCCAGGTTGATTCTTTACAAAGTGACTACACTGACCCTCTGGCTCTTTCTGCAGTTTCAAGACAGCCTCAGCTTGGTTCTTCCAAGTGCCTCGTCAGACTGAGCTGAAGTTAGTGCAGCGCTTGCAGCCCAGTAAAGCATCTCAGCACGAGGTGTCAAACATAAGACAGCTAATGCTGGGAGCCAGAGGGAGGAGACTTTTCTTGACCCTGCTTGGAGACTACAGCATTCACGGAGAAGTGGCTGGCAGGCTCCCTTTGATGCAGTGAACAATGAACAGCAGGGATTATTAAGTTTTACCCTATCCGCATTATGGCCTTGTGTGCATGTATATGCATACATGAGCACTTCATTCTTTGCAGAAGTCTGTGTGAATAGTCTACAGCTTATTTGAAAATAACTTGCTTGGGATCACAAGTGAGGAGAGAGATCCCACAGGCTGGACAATGGCGGTGGTAGAGACAGGAATATGGAAAGGCCATTTTATACATGGGAAATGGAGATGAAGTGAGGGACAATAACTAAGCAGGCATTTGTGTTTGTTTTGTTTTCTCATCTTTTAATATGGATGCTAGGGCAGAAGGTTCACCAAACAGTTTCATTTCATTGTGTTGTCCCTTAATGAAATAATAATGGCGCCTGTTCAATACTAGATGGTTAATATCAACTCAATCCTCCCTGTCACAGTTTCTATAATTTAGAACTCTTGATGGATAGTTTTTTGATCTAGTGGTTTCTAGACTGTGAAATCATGTGTTTGGGGATACATCGTTGTCTGTCATCACAATCTTAGAGACTATGTGGAACCTAGATTCCTTTAAAAAGGGGACACACTTTCAAGCTGTGGAAGGCTGGGACAATCTAGGTCTTCTCAAACTAGCTTTTTTTTTTTTTTTTAAATACATTTATTGTTCCTGTCTGGCCCCCCCAAGAAATACACTTTTGTGATTCCTGATCTACATATATGTTACTGCTCATAGTAAGCTTAGAATCATTGAGTCCAAAGGGGACTTGAATTCTAAATCCTATAGTCATGTGGCTATCAAACTTATTTTTAAAATGCATTATTAGAAGTTGGAATATCTTTTTTTTTTCTTTTCTTTCTTTATTTCTTTTTTTTTTTTTTTAAGGTTTTTTGAGACAGGGTCTCACTTTGTGGTTCAGGCTGGCCCTGAGCTCAGCCTCCAACTCACATCACAGCAATCCTCCTGCCTCTGCCTCCCGAGTGCTGGGATTACAGGCGTGAGCCACCACGCCCGGCACTGGTATGTGGTACTGGTTGCCGCTGGGGTGAGTCTCCACACTCAGTATTGTTATGTGGTTACCGGGGATTGAACCCAGGTCCTTGCGCTTGCAAGACAGGCGCCGGAACCACTGAGCTATATCCCCGGCCCC
>PVIR01002241.1:0-64473 GCA_004026965.1 Petromus typicus
CCACAGTGCCAGGTGTGGTGGCTCATGCCTGTAATCCCAGCACTGGGGAGGCAGAGGCAGGAAGATTGCTGTGATGTGAGTTTGAGACTGAGCTCGGAGCCAGCCTGAACTACAAAGTGAGACCCTGTCTCAAAAAACCTAAAAAAAAGAAAGAAAGAAAGAAAGAAAGAAAGAAAGAAAGAAAGAAAGAAGGAAAGAAAGAAAGAAAGAAAGAAATTACTTGAAAGAGTCAAAGTATTAGGACTATGGAATCATAGAATACTGGACAACTCTCAAAGAGGTAAACTGCCACACTAAAGCGCTCAAGTATGCACTGGCTTCATGCTTCAGTGGTTTTCTTCTGTGTAGTTTGCTCCCATAATTAGTGAAAATAAATACTTTATAACTTGAATGGTTGACTTTCTTATTACTGACGTAAGTCCCTGACACATGTGACTTAATGGAGCAGTAATTCATTTTGGCTCATCATGTCAGCAGTTCCAGTCTATGGCTGGCTTCTTTGCGGTGGGTCTGAGGTCAGGGAAAATATCATGGCAAAAGAACATGAGGGTCCACTCACTTCACTGAGGCTGAAATCAGACAGAAGTGAAGAATGCAGAGAGGAAGAAGCAAAAGACCAGATATGGTCCCAGTGTTATAGCTCTGTTACTCACATGACCATACACCCAATGCCTTTGGTAATCTCTCAAGTCAGTCAATTGGAAAAGCAACATTATCTCTTCTACTACCTACCAAGAAGAGAGGAGAAAAGGAATCAATAGAACATTTACATACTTGATGTATGACACAGGTTCTGATGTCAGCAAAGTAAATAAACAGATTTGAATAACAAAAACATGAACTAATTGAGGAACCCAGGGTATGTGATAAGTGGATAACTTGGTTCAAATCAGAAATTTTATTCAACATAGCAAACTCTGGAGTATTTATTTATGTCAATAAGATCCGTAGCCAAGAAGATAAATATAATGGTTCTTTATTCTACTGGAAACAAAATTTAACTCTCATTAAAATTCTTCTGTAACTGTTGCCTACATATTTATTTCATTCCAGTTTCCTTTTCAGGCATTGTATTACAAGAAAAACAAAGTTATATAAATGTTCTAAGACTGAAAAAAATTTAAATGTAAATAACATAAACTTTAAAATGTTATTTTTAGAAGTTAAAACCTCACCGAGTTTAACGTCTCTTCCTTTTTCTTCTTCTTGTTTCCAAATTTGAGTGTGGATTTGTATTACAAAGTGTACAAGATAAAATGAGAGAAAAATAAGTATAAGAGTAATTCAGCAATGTAAAATGATGCACATAAGTCTGCAAGAGGCTTGGCACAGTTGGAATACTAGCACTCCTTGCACACCTCATGAAAATTCAGCCATCTTATTATATAGACGTGAACAAGTAAAGTAGCAAAAGAAAAATAACAAAATATTGCTATGTCAGATTACTCATACACACATTACAGCTGAATTTTTCCACCTTTAACTGATGTCACCTTTATCTAGTTCATATTAGGAAACTTTAAGATTGACTCAAGTTCAATAAAAGAAAAAGTAATGATTTGATTTCTAAAGCATTTTTAAAACTAATCCTAGATTTAAATTGTTATGAACTGATCTGTGCGCATTTATTCATAGGAACTCAGAAAGTTGTGTTTGTCTCTCTCAATTTAACACTTTCCATTAACCTTTGGGAAATGTTAACATTAGTCATACATGAAGCATATTTTCCTCAAGGAAAGACCTCTCTGTGTCATTTTCTTTTTGCTTGTATTTTCTATGAACAACATCAAAAACTAAAGTCCCCTCATAGGAAGCTCCTATCATTGTGAATCAAGGCTCCAGCACAGATATTAGCCTTGAATCTCCTAGTTGTTCTATCACTTCCAGTTATCCAGGTGTGTTCTTATTCTCTTTGTTGGGTTAAAGTCTAAATTTCATTTTATTGTAGATAAAATTGCTAGATGAATAAAGTACACTTTTATTTCTTTTTAATTTTGATTCACAATTTCTGGGATACATTTTAATTTGGAGGCAATTATGCTGCTCACAGGAAGCAAAAGTTAATATCTCTACATGGAATTGATTTTAGTTCCTAGAGAAAAAACAGTGCTACCTCATTGGTATTCTTTTCACTTATAGCTGGGTATAATTCAACTCTTTCTTCTTTTTAAAACATCACTGTAGACCCTTAAGAATTAGATATGCAGCAGTGTATATTGTAATTTCTACTGACTTTTACAGTTCTAGGGAACTCAAGAGTAAATCAAACCCAGCTGGCCTAGAAAGAAGCTAAAATAGGAACACTTGCCCATTCAAAAGAAGAAAGGCATTTATTTCTTCACTGCAGATTTGCTTGTTTTACAATTACAAAAGAGTATTAGGGATTTTGAAGTATTTTTTGCTTAAGAATTCAAGAGAAACAATGTTCCTTTGTCAACTATAAAGTAAATTAATCAGAAGCAGATCTTCTTTTGTAAAACTCAGATGAAAATTGCAATGCTTTCTCTTATTTTCTCTTTATTCTCTTGCTTTCTCTTTATTCTCTGATTTTGAGATGGGTCTGATGAGGTTAGTGATATACGTAGTGATATTCATAGAGTCTAAGTTTTCTTAGCTGCTCCTTTGTCAAATCCCTTTATAAGCACAATCATATTTCTTTCCCACAAGAAAACATATCTGGCCTGCTTCAGAATTGCTCTAGATATGAAGGAAGTCTGACCAAAAGATAACAAGGATCATAAAAGGCACATTACTATTAATCTCCCTCAAAATATTAAACTCTCCTCTCACTGCAAACACATGTGTCCCATTTTTTTCTTGCCACTTCCTCAAGCTGTTCTGGAAAGCCTCTTTAACAAGTGTCTGTCTTTCCAAGTGGTACTGTGGTGGCTGCCTCAGTGTCCTGAATTTATTCACTGACTTTGTACAAGAGCTAGAGTTACATGGTGCAAATTTTGGTGAATAAGGTGAATAAGGACACACAGTCATGTTTTTTTTCAATTTGATAGAAATTGCTTAAATTATTCAAGACACTGAAACAACCAGGGAAAGACAGTCATGAAATAGGACTTTGAGAACTCCAGAAAGTGGCAAGAAAGATGGAATGCATGAGAAGCAAGGGGGAGTACCGCAAGGAGATGACAAGTTGTCATCACTGTGCAAATTTTGTTTTTATTTGACACTTACCATATTTTTATAAGCTTCATATTTACTAAGTAATCTTACAAACTAATCATGCTCAACTTTTTAAAATAGTTGTGGACAGGCAAGTTTCTTTTGTTATTTTAGTTTATTCATATATGTGGATAGTACCTAAAAATACTAAATTTGCAATGAAAAATTCTGAGTAAATATGCATTCTCCCAAGATGTGTTTGATGTTGTTTTTTAGAAGCAGCATTCCATAGCTTAAATTTTTCATGCCAGAAATGGTCAACCTCCTTAAGATCTATTAAATGCATCCTTTTATTTCATCCATAATCATAGAAGGCTTATTAGAGATTTACTTAAAAACAAGTAGGGTATGAAGTCAGTGTTTCTGTCATTATGTGAAATTTTATTCTCTGTTACAGTGTATAAAATCACTAAGCAAAGTTTAGAGTTCAGTTTTTGAGGTGATAAGTCCCAATATTAGGATCCACGGACTCCTGGGAGATGAAAGATACTCTTAGGTCCTCTGATTTCATCAACCTGAGAAAAACTATCTTCATTTGACCACCTACATGGGGATGATGGTATGGATTTAGGCACTATAGTGGAGAGATCTTTGCGTCCTCAGATTATGCCAAGGAGCTGCCCTTCCTTCTCCACGTGAGCACAGAATGTCTGCTCACAAACAGGAAGCACAGTGTGGTGCTGTGTGCTATAGCAATGATAGCAGATTAGGTTCAAACAAACCTGGCTCAAGTTTGAGCTCTAGCTTTAGCACTTCTTGGCTGGTTACTCAACTTCCTTAACCTCAGGTGAGATTACAGATTGAATGTAAACTAAATGTAAAATTTTATCAGCGCACAACTCAATATTTAGCCCAAAGTAGTTGCTTAATAAATGCTACATCCACTTTACCTAGAGATGAACTTAAAGATGTTCTGACACTAAACTATATATATTATTTTATTTTATTTTATTTTATTTTATTTTATTTTATTTTGATTTTTGAGACAGGGTTTCACTTTGTGGTTCAGGCTGGCCCTGAGCTCAGCCTCCAACTCACATCACAGCAATCCTCCTGCCTCTGCCTCTCGAGTGCTGGGATTACAGGCGTGAGCCACCACGCCCGGCACTGTGGTTTGTGGTACTGGTTGCTGCTGGGGTGAGTCTCCACACCCAGTATTGTTATGTGGTTACCAGGGATCGAACCCGGGTCCTTGTGCTTGCAAGACAGGTGCCGGAACCACTGAGCTAAATCCTCGGCCCTAAATTCTATATTTTTAACCCGTATAATTTTATGCTGTCCTGGAATAAAACCAAGAGTAAAATTGTTCCAGGAGAATGCACTTTTACCTAAATACATAGCTGTCAATGAGTAGAAGAAAGTGTATGTGTTGGCTTTACCACTGAAAGGCTTTTGGGACTCAAAGGGATAACTGAGTGTATGCTACTTCCAAACATCTGAGGGAACTGAAATACAAAACTGAAGGGAACACAGACGCATCATCTCATTTTCAGAGTCACTTTCTGTGCTTGCTCCACACAGCTGTTACTCTGGGAATTATCCAGTTGGACGTAGATGGATCTCTTTCCATTCATTCAGATAATTCTGAATTCCTTTCAGAGAAGCATAATGCCAGTGCGGAAGTATAAAGACTCAATAATGGTTATCCTAAGGAAGGATTCAACCAACCAGAGCAGCTGCTTGTCAGAAATGCCGAAAAGCTTTCTTTTATTATCTGTATGTTTCTTCCTGACATATATTGAAATTTTAAATTATATTGGAAGTGTTTTATTCACATGGTTATTAAAATATTTAATAATTGGTCTCATTCAAAAAAATGACAGACCTTGATATAAGAAAAAATATATCAGCTTCTAGATATATATGTATGCATGTATGAGTATATATATCCCTGATGATGTATGAGTATATACATATCAGTGTATGTATGAGTGTATCTATACACATATAGGAATCTTCTCAGTCTACTTCATAATTGAAGCTAAGATCAAGAGAAAGAAATAATTCAAGAAAATGCACTAGCGTCTAGTTCCACTTTACTCAACTTTACTCCCAGCAGCTTCATGGACCGCAGTAATCACAAGTGCAATGCACTTGAATGCCACACATTGTGAGAGCACAGCGGGCTTGAGTTCAAGCTCTCTTGGATTTTCTTCCCGACTTTCCTCCTATATCTGGGTGGCCTCAGACTGCTCCATGCCTTAGTTCCTCAGCTCACAGGAAAAATGCAGACACGAAGATTTCTTTCTTCAAAAGATCACTGCGGGAGACTGAGATCACACACGGACCAGCAGAACTGCTGGGTCACCAAAAGAATTGTGTAAATTATGATCATCTTTATTATTTATAGTACTAACATTCCCAGAAATGTATTCTTATTTTTAAGAAAATTAATGGCAATGCAATTTTGTGATCTTATAATCAGAAACAATTTGAAATCTTAAAAATGTCTCTCATAAATGCCTTAATGGTTTTATAATTTATGTAAGTCTTTCATCCAGAGCAATTAAAAATTCAGATTTGTCAATAAAATATTCAAGTTAATATTTATTCTCAAATATGAACATTTCATGCTTAAAATGCCCCAAGTGTAGGCAACTGGCTTTTCTCATCTTTGTCACCCTTGTAGGTAGCACAACTATGAAGCTCTGGACCACAAAGTTCTCAGTCTATGAGTGTTAAGTAAAGAGCAGCTTTTTATTAAACAACACATTTTTAGGAAGTAGTAGGTCTGCTGGGCTTGACATATTGGAATTTCATATGCTTTATAAATAAATTTTTGCTGCCCTATTCCTCAGTGTATATTACATTTGAAAATGTAATCACACTATACTTCTCAATTAAGCATCTTACTGGCCTAAGATTTGTTTTAGAAATAAAGTACTTGTTGAAATAAAGTCTCTTTTACAAAGAAAACAAAAAATTGTTTAAAAATGTCAGCATCATTTAGGGAAAGTGTAGCCCAGTGATTCTCAAATTAGAGACTATGACTCAGTGAATATGAGTAAGGCCCAGGAGCCTGTGATACTGTGCTCCCTCATAGATTCTGAATACCAAGTTGAGAAATATCGATGGAATAATAATAAAGTCAATATGTATTGAGCTTGTGCACTGTTCTGTCCCTTGACCCCCTCTGTGTCAGAATTCAAACTCAAGCAGAACAGCTCTAACACTGGTCTTGCTGGTGAAGAGTGTATGATGTCAACAGTCAGTTGGGAAGAGCAAGTAGTTTCACCCAATTTCAAGTTCCTCCTTTGCAAGTTCACTAAACATATTTAAGTGCTTTGTGTATACATATAAAGATGCAAAAACTGATTATTGCTATTACTTTGATCAGTTATATCAGCGTGAAAGTCAATACATTTTGATTTAGAAAAAAATAAATAATAAGCAAAACATTAAAAAAGGACAAAAAGAAAAAAATGATAAATACAACACAAATTAGAAGTGACTTAAATGGTTGTGATAAAGTATCCAAGAGAGATCAGCTGTTTCTTGGGAACTCATCACTAAGCCTCACCTCAAACCTTGCTAAATGAATGAGGTATGGTCCTGATATGTTTTCATCTTTTAATATTTTTAAATTAGTCTTTTCCATAGCAAACTTATATATCAAGTCACATCTCTTTTGAGGTTCTATCATAATAAAAAGTTATTGTTATATGTGATAATTCCTTTTAACTTCTTTTATTTGCATTTCACATTGGCAAAGATGTTAAAGGAAAATGTGGTTCAAGATAAATAGTAGTGGTATCAGTCAACTAGGGTTAGATTAGTCATGCCAGCGTGAAATAGCTGCTATACACCAACAATTGATGTCAATAATTTATAAAGTATCTGTGCCCTGAAGTGACTTTGAGACTCGCATTATTTGATTGATTTTCTATTTTAGAAGATTATTTCAAGTCATGATGGAAGTGAGGCAATTATTTTCTCTCCTTAAATTCATTCATTACAAATAAATTCAAAATTGAATTATGTAAATTTTAAATATTATGATTCAGAGAATAGCTATATTATTCTGTAATTTCACCTTAGTTGAGTTGTTTAGATTAAAAAATAATAATAATAACATGTTGGGCCAGGGATTTAGCTCAGTGGTTCTGGCACCTGCCTTGCAAGCACAGGATCCCAAGTTCAGTCCCTGATAACCATATACAAAAATGCAGAGCATGGTAACTCATGCCAACTAAAAATCATTGCCACATACCACAGTGCCAGGCATGGTGGCTCATACTTGTAATCCCAGTACTTGGGAGGCAGAGGCAGGAGAATTGCTGTGAGTTAGAAGCTTGCCTGGACTACAGAGTGAGTTCAGGGCCGGCCTGAATTACAAAACGAGATCCTGTCTCAAATAAATAAATAAATAACATGTTGAACAATGGAGTATGATCATTCTGTCCTTCATTCATTCACTCAATCACTTAACCAAACATTAGAGTGCTGTTTCTCATGCCTGATTCTGGAGTCTGAAAGACAACTATGATATAGAATGTATCATAGTTTATCTCCTCTGATTCAACAGAGAGAAAAAAAAATTTGCCTTCAGGTAAAGTCTTTTATTAAACATTGAAGGGGACTGGATTTTGTTTTGTTTTGTTTTAAGGTAATCTTAAAAGTAATGTTGCTATTACTCTGCAGAAGAAGCTCTGTGAGAATCTTTAATCTACAAAACAGTAGTTTCAATTAACCACTAGCAATTCCACTGTGAATTACTCTGTAAACAGTTGCTATGGTGCATTCTGGACTTTCAGAAAAGAGAAATAGATTCCCCAAGCAAAGAAAGCAATCTCCTTCAGCAAAAGGTAAACAGAAAGCTCTCAGGATTGACACTCTCTCCTGGAGGTAGAGGTACTGTCCTCTGAGCTTCCAGCTTCTCCTCAGAACATGTATCTCTGAAGGACTCTTTTACTCTGTGGGTTCCTTCCTAGTGGAAAGAACAGACCACTCTACTTAACCTAATAAGCAATGACAACTACAGTTTTTAAAGTTTCAGATATTTATTAATTGCTAGTAACTATAATTCACTCCAACAATCAACATGAGAAATATACATTTTTTTTTTCAGACAGGGTCTCACTTTGTAGTTCAGGCTGGTTCTGAATTCAGCCTTGAATTCAGCAATCCTCCTGTCTGTATTTCCCAAGTACTGGGATTACAAGCGTAAGCCACCATGCCTGGCACTGTGGTATCTGGTACTGATTGTTAGTGGGTGTGAGTCACCTCATCTGGCATTTTTGTGTGTGGTTATCAGGGATCGAACCTGAGACCTTGCAAGGGAACCACTGAGCTAAATCTCCAACTTGTAGAAATACACAATTTTAATGGGAAATTATGTGGGAAGTTTCTGGAAGATTTTTCTTCTAATCTGCCTTACAGAGAAACATTTCATTTAGGAGTCTGGGCCTTACTTCCATGTGCTGTAATACACTTTTCTTCTGTAGGACTTGTATTGCTTCTCAGGACCAGTTTGTTTCAGGGATCTGGGTATGCATGCTCTTCCAGGTGACTCTGGGGCTGAATAATGCCATGTGAATGACACACAGTGCCAATCCAAGACTCCTCCTGAATCACACTTGGATGCTTTCTGGCCTGAGGATTTGGTAGAGAGCATTTGCAGCAGTGAACTTTGGTATGAAACTACATACCCGCCAAGCTGGGCAGTAGGTGCTGTCTCCGAGCCAAGGGGAATTATACATGGATCTCAGTTCGGTTCCAAAACTGTTCAAAATCTGTTGTGTGGTGTGTAAAGTAATCAAAAGGCTCTGGCCTCAAAATAATTAACAAATTATTATGTGCACCATTATAATATATATTTGTGCAGGTATAGTGACTGAACAATAGTGATTACTTTCCCCAGTTAAAAATTCCTAAAGCTTTTTTGTTAGAGATTCTCAGTCCTACAGACAGCATGAGATAGTCCAGTAGCCAGAGAGTTTTGAGGAGCCTGAGACAAAGAGAACATTCTGTAAACAATACAAAACACTCCACATGAGGTGAAAAATTCTATATAATAATTCTGTTCTGCAATTTTGGAAATAGGAAAACTGATGACTAGAAGAATTATGTAAGATCATGAATATCACACAGGTTTGATATGCAAAAATGTTGCCTAAGGACTGTTTATTTCCATAATAAGAAGGTGAGTTGTGACCATGTCCCTAGTTTTGCATCTTTTCAGTATTACCACTTCACATAATGTCTTGATTGTCATCTATTTCTATTCAATGAATAGTAGTAGATTGTTCTTTACAAGGAAGAGCTCCTTCCCTCACATAAAAAAGGCAGATAGAATTAACAGATATTTGATTGATAAAAGTAATACTAACATTGTTGACAATAAAGTAATGTTCAATAAAAGTTTGAAATTGAATGACAACAAAATTCCCACAAAATTCATTTGTTTGCAGTATCTGAAAATAGGCTGAAAATAGGCTTTCAGTCTTAAAGTTACCGATAAAACTCCATATGATGGTTCTAAACTTAAGAATATTAAGATATTGTGCAGTGATATCACTGTTACTTTCAAAAAGCATTTGCACATATCCATGAAAATAAATGTTAATGAAAAAAGATTTTCCATCCTGGTCAAATATCTCTGATACATGCAATGAAATTAAACTGGTGGTGAAATAATGAAAAATCTTTTGCTTCTGACAAAATGTCCTTATATGGCTAGCTTGTGGAAAGAGGATCATATTCAGAGAACTGAATAACTAATACTGTCATTCTTGAGCTAAAGGGAATTAGGATTTAGAATTAAAATATCTTAAATATATCTACAATCAAAAGAATACATTAAACCATTCTAGTAACACACAGGTAGATGAAAGTATTCATTCCTACTGCATTCTAAAGAAAACATGTGACTTTAGGGTAATTAGATTCAGGGGCGGGGGGGTTGTTCTGTTTTGGTTTGGTTTGGGATTTTGTTCTTGGTAATAGGATTCAAATCCAGAGACACACTACCATTGTGCTATATCCTCAGCCTTTTATTGTATTTTAATTAATTTAATTTTATATTTTAGATCAGGTCTTGCTAAGTTTCTGAGGCTGGCCCCAAACACATGAACCTCCTATCTCAGCCTCCTAAATAATGAGATTACAAACTTACAACACCACATCTAGCAAATGGATAGATTTTAGAATAAAGATCTAAACCATGTAGCTTGGTAAATAAAACTGATAGTGATCAAAAAGGATAAAAAGTATAAAAGATAAATTTAAAATGTTAATTCCTTGATACGCCACAATATCATCCCACAGAAGAGAATGATATGCTTCCCACCTGGGGGAGCTGCAGCTGCACAGCTCACTAAGGGTCAAAGCTGTTACTGGTGGGTTCCAGGTTTGTATTAGACCTCGGGCTGGTGAGGAAGGTTTCCATGATGACTCGAGCTCCCATTGAGTTGTGTCTCCCTGAACTGCTCTAGCTAGAACAAGAAAAATCTAACTTCAGTTGTGGCACTTGGATTTCCTAACAAAAATGCACATTTAAACCAGTATCCAAAGCATTCAAAAGCAGAGTATGAGCTAACCACTTCTGCTTCACTCTTGTAATTCAATCTGCTTCTGCAGGGCTGGATCCCAAGGGTCCTAATTAACTTGCCCTGTGACCATTAGCAGCCCTATCTCTTTGCGCATCAATTTTTCAGCTACAAAATTAATAGAGTCTTATTTCTTTTCCCATTACTTAAGAGAAAAACACAAAAGATAGCACTCTGACCTGTTGGAGTGAAGTTTAAGCTTACATAAGCAGATTCTGTAAGTGTATGTCTTTAATTTCATTGGTGCTCAGGGTGACTTTACTGATCAAAAGAAACAGGGGAAAAAATAAAAAGCTAAGTGAAGTCATTGTGGTATTCTTAACAGTCCTAAATGTCAATTTGAAGAATAGCTGCTTCTTTTGAAGCACTCCTATTTAAAACGGAGTGGACAGCAACATTGATGGATGATCAAGGCAGTCTGAGTCACACAAGGGGACTTTATGTCTCTCAGTGAGAAGGAAAATACAGAATTTTTTCTATCATTCTCACACAGCTATGAAATGCTGTTAGCTATTCAAAAGGCAAAACTGCCTACCAAAATCCGAGAGAAGATAATTCATTCTTTCCTTCCACCTGCATTGGTAAGAACCACAGTCTGATTGGGAAATTCTCCAAATTTCTTTATTCTATCTCCCTTTTTGCATCCTTTTACTATACAAAGTGTTTTCTTTAGCTAACCTGTCAGAGAGACATCTGTTACCTTGATAGAAGCCAACAACACATCAGTGTGTGTCGTGCCTTAGTTCTTTACTGCCAACATGGTAGGACAAATATTTTGCTAAGCTTTGTCTGTATCCTTTTTAGCTCTGTCAATCACTCATAATTCCCATGTTGCCCACCCTCAATTTCAGACACTGGTGGCTCAGTTATCTTCTCTTGTGCTGCTAAAATGACAGGCTACTTCTGTGGCTCCCTTGCTAGGTTTGAAACTACCCTGTCCACCACAGAGAATTAATAATAAAATATGAAACCCCCTTATATAACCTTACTGCCCTTGTGTGCCATTCTTCCATTACTTTTTCATTTTTATGCCTCAAGTCATAGGACTGAAAGGATTAGACATAGTGCAATAAATTGAAAACTGTGGCAGCCCATAGAGGCCTTTGTATGGGTTTATGAGATATATAATAATTACCATGCTACTACACACATTTTAAATTTTACGCTTTGATATACCAAAAATACTTTTTGAAATCTGAAGAACTAACTCTTGGAAATGCATATGAATATGACAGATCAGTACACGTGGAGCCATATCCACTTACTCTTTATCTGACTGGATCAGGTGCCTGCTTTTCTGTGCTGGAGAACCTTGGCTGCCCATCGTGAAACCCTCTTCATGTTGGCAGCATTTTACTCTATTTATCATGGAGCAGAGTCTTTGTCAGCAAATCCAACGGCCTCTCTGAGTGCTGTCTTCCCACTGGGTGATGACGAGCTTGACTGAGCCGTCCCTGAAAGTGCTGAGGGAGCTTTTAGCCCAGATGGCCTTTCTGCTGATCGCATCAAAGGTTTGTTTTAGGTATTTTTTCCTCTAAGTTGGCTCATTTTAATATAGGATACGTCCGAGGTAGTTTGTTCTGAGTCCACAATAACCAAAAATGCTCAATTATGAATTCTAGTACTGCTAAATAAGAGATAATCACTAAAGTAAAGATATTTTACCCAGTCATAAAGAGAAAACTAGCAATATGTTCTTATACGTATATCATTATTAAAAAGATCAGACTAAGCTACTTTGTAGTTCTTGAACAAGGATTGTACATTGGAATTATCTTTGTAATCCATTTTAAAGGTTAAAAATATTTAGATTCAATAGGTACATGGGTGTCCACTTAATTATGACATGTGCCACATTTTCTTCCTGAGTTTTCTGTTATTTCTTCCTTCTCACCAATTACTAAGTGTTCCACAACAGACCCAGTTCTAAACTCATTCCATCTTCTCAACTACTTGAGACACAGATCTGCATAAAATTTGTTCCTGGTCCTCTTTTTTCTTTAAACTTTTATTCTAGTGTAGAATAGTGGATTGCATTTTGACATATTCCTGCGTGCATATAACATATTTTGATCATTCCACTTCCATTACCCTCTTTCTCAAATCAGTATGAACATTCCTCAGTAACCAAAAAGAGAGCTGCCACTTGACCCACTATACCTCTCCTCAGCACATTCCTGAAAGAATTTGAATCAGCAGACCAAAGAAATACCTGCATTAACACATTTAATGCAGGACAGTTCACAAAATCTAAGCTGTGGAAATGGCCACATGCAAATGGAAAAGAGAATGCGGTACACTGAATGCACATGATAGAACATTCCTCAACCATAAATAAAAACAAAACTGAGTCATTTGTAGGAAAAGGACTGGAACTGCATATCACCATGTCACATTAAATAAGCTCAATGACTTTCAGTTGTTTGAAAGGAATGATCTGGTCTTGCTCCTATAGGATTGTGTTATCATAGCCAGCACACTAGAAAATGATACAACAGTGTTTAGTTTCATTTCATTTTTTTGCATACTGGGCATTGAATGCAGGCCCTTGAGAGGCACATGGGGCACCACTGAGCTAAATGCCGGCGCCAGCAACCAGTGTCCAAGGCAACTGTAATACTAGAAATATTTCTTTCAGTTCAGTATCAATTTAAAGATTACATTGAGTGTTAATACCAAAGCAAGAAATATTGTATGCAGGTACAAATTCTCTATGATGAAAAGGTATCATTATGAATATCTAAAATGTACCAATGAAATTTAAATAATAATAATAAAATTTTTAAACAAACTGAATTACATTTGTGTAATGTCAGCAATATTCTAAAGCTTGAGGGCTTAACAAAGGTATTTGTTCTCAGATAACCAATAGCAGCTGGAGAAGGCTGGAGACGTTCTTGGGAGACTTTTGTGTAAGACTTCACCTCTGTGTCAGGACTTCAAAAAGAGCTGATCTAATGTGGAGTGAAGTCAAAATAGAAACAGCAATGTCTCTTCCTCTTCATCTAGTCGAGTGCTTTTAAAATTTCTTACAAATGTTCCATATGAAAGACATTCAGAAAACATTTAAGGAATGCCAAAGAATAGAATCATACTTAGAACTTCTCATGTGAAGACAGAAATAACATCACTGAATTTAATGTGACTATTAGATTTATAGTCTCAAAGTCAGTACCACGCTGCTGAATACAAGGAAGCATACAAAAGCACAAAAATATACCAATTTTGAGAGCTAGAACATAAATTTTCTAGAAAACATTTTAAGCATACAGATATATAAAAGTAATTTGCAAGAGGAGTGCCTGAAGTCAAAGTCAGATATTCTGTTTTGTATAATTTACACAAGAGAGGTTCTGAGAGAGAATTCATTTTAGTCTTAAAACTAGAAGCAAAACCTTCTTATTTTAAAATTAAATTTGAAGATATTCATGTCATAAGAAGTTTCACTCCTTTTATAAATTTCTTGTCAAAAATAAACCTTTTTCATATGGAAAATTAACACAATAGTTAATCATAATTTTAGTATATATTTAATCTCTACAATGAATTTTTACAGGCATTGCATCAGTATTAGTCAAGTAAGATTTTAAATTAGTACATATTTTCTTATTTTCTCCAATAACTATCAATAAAAAATAGGTATCTATTCATCATGCATATCATTATTTATGGACCTAAAAGTCCATTTTTAAACAGCTCAAAATATGTGAGTTAATGGGTTAGTACTTGCTCTTCAATTGGTTTACAATCTAGAGCAGGAGATAGATATAAACAGATATTTCATATTGAAGCTGAACATTTGGTGTAATTTTTTTATGCCAGTCTGCCAACAAAGGTTTCTCTGCCTCTTGGCTGTCCAAAGACTAGAGATGTATTCCACTGGCTGCTTGAACACAAGAAAAGGATCCTAATAAGAGTGGCAACGCACCATGGAGAAGATGGGAGGGAACTCTCAGAGTTAGTTCTGAATGAACCTTGAAAAGTTAATAGGTAACCAGGAGCAATTGACACTCAGAAAAGACAAAACTGCATGATCCAGGATGCAAGAATATAGAAATTATGATCCATATATCAAGGACCCCTCTGTATAGGCAGCTATTATGCTAATTTTTGTTTCAAAAAGTTATCGTTACAAATTTTAATGATTTCTTTTTATCCAATCCAATAAGAATTTTAATGTTGAATATATTGGAAAAAAGGCAAAGCCAAAAAAGAGCATAAAATAAAATGTCTGTGATGTGTTAGGGGAGTGGTGACCTTTCCTGTGGAGATTCCCTTCCCTTTCCTTTTCCTGAGACAAGGTTTCTGTCTTTTTCCACACCTTATCACAAGGTCTAAAACAGAGACTTATAATCATGACAAATATGAATTTCTGTGGTGATCTAAATATACAGTGAATGATTAGTAAAACAATTTATCACAGTAAAAGACACATCACCATTAATATCTCCTCAAAGTACTCCCCTTCACTTCAAGCATTCGTCCCATTATTCTCATCCACCTCTGCAGCAGTCCTACCTGTTATCGCTGGTGTCTTGTGAGGTGTGAGAGCCGATTCATGTTGAGTGCTGCTGCAGAGCCCCACCCGACACAGAGGCAGGCTCCTAAGGGTACTGCGATGTGTCCTCCGCCACCTCGCTCACCAAATATGGCAATGGGCGACTTCTGTCTCTGCTCTGAACTAAGAATGACCGGGCAGTCATCACAGCAGAAGTAAAGACCTGTAAGGCACAGGACTTCCCGAGTTGCTGCTGGAAGTGATAAGAATGATGGGATAAGTGTATCCAAAGTATGTGTGATGTGTGAGTATTGTGAGGGGGATAATAGCATTATCCTATAGTGTGATAATTTTTAACTTAAATATCCAATATCCTATCTCAAAGATAGTGGAAGGACTTTAACTTACAGAGAAAGGAGTTTTAAGTTGTTTAGGAAAAACAATATATGTTAATTATATCTTTTTTTCTAAACCTATAACTGAAATTAAGTATTAGATTAAATTATAAATATAGGCCACAAACCAGAGAAATACCTACAGTCTCCGCAACATAGTCAGACTTTAAAATGACATGTAAATCCATGCACTGTAGTGTTGTAAACATGTTTTTTAAAAAGTCAGTTTTTTTCTAACACCAATTCTTAAACTGCCTGTTATTTATATGCCATTAATCTTTATTACTGAATGCATTTTAAAATGCAAGCATCTTACAGTATTATAAATTTACTTTTTAAAACTTTGAAATTGAATTATGGTAGAATTTTTTTATAATCCCGTGGACTTCATTTTACACATTTCAAAAATTGTTCTGAGAAGGGAACCATAGACTTCATCAGAATGCTAAATAGGCCCAAGAAACCAGACATTGTTGAGAAAAACAGTCTAAAGGCAGAAATTAAGCAAACCAGGAATTCACATTTAATTATGTGACAAGTGCATAATAGGCGTCTTAGCTACTTTCCTCACTGCTGAGACTCAACACCTGACACCTACCACTTAAAAGAGGAGAGCTTTATCTTATTTCACATCATGGAAGTTTCAGTCCTCACTAGTCAGCTGTCTCCAAGCAGAAGTGGCCCCGTGGGAAGGCCTGGGAAAAGGAAATCTGCTCACCTCATGGTGGACAGGAAGCAAAGTGTGAGAGGTAGAGAAGGGGCGACATCCCCCCAGATGAGGCACCATGACCTACTTCTGACAAGGCTTCAGCTCCTAACACCTAGCCAGACGTAAATACCTCCATGGTCCAATCACCTTCACCCCATATGCCTGGGCAAACATCCTGATATGACAGGGGGAGAATGTTTAATCGAGTTAAGGAGAATGTTTAATCGAGTTAAGCAGTGTGGTGTTGTAAAGATCTTTGAGGAGTCGTGCCTTGCCCTCCTTTGAGAAACTAGTGAGAGTATTTTATATTCAAGAAACAGAAAAAAAATGTTTTAAGGGAAGAATTATGAGTGTGTGAGTGAAACAGGTAGCAGTCTGGAGTTAAGAGATGAAACTGTAAGAGGTCACTTTAGACTAATTAAGGTAAGACTCAAAAAGTATATACTTTATTTTAAGGATAATCATAAGCTACTTGGGAATTTTTACAACTAAGAATAAAAATTATTGTGCAGAGAATTGATTTGGGAAGAGGTAAACATTAAAATAGGGAGAGTAACAAGTATAATTGAATTAATTCAAAGAAAAATTCACAAATAAAAGTGACATAGTGCTGCAAAATGATTGCTAACTATGTCTGTGCATTTGACATTATTACATTATAATTGTTATAAAGATTAATTATAATTTAATTAGCTCTATAGCTGCTGCCTAATAATAAAAACCACTGAAATTACTTTTAGTGGCTTAAGAAATTCAATATAAGTGAGAAGTAGTGTAGGTAAGACCTTCATCAACTGATAAGTGGTATTTTAGCTGATAATCCAATGCAAGAAATATCAACAAGCACAGCTGCCTAGGGTAAGGTCAATTTCTAAGCATCATCCAATTTGGACATAGTGGCTTCTTCATAAAGTTCATCATTTTAAATGATTTTTATATCAGTTGCTTCTATTTTATTTTTATCCTTGGCCAGATCTTTCCTCTGTACTGTTTGTTCCCCAGGACACAACTCAATAGTTTCATTGATTCTTTCCAACTTACCCACTATCCTAAAATTAAATGCAGCACACTTGGCATGATTGTCTATTTTTCTTGTCTTTTCAACATGTTTTTGTTTTTTGAGTGCTTTCTATTCATTAAATCTTAAAT
Organism: Petromus typicus; assembly: GCA_004026965.1. Classification (NCBI taxonomy): domain Eukaryota; kingdom Metazoa; phylum Chordata; class Mammalia; order Rodentia; family Petromuridae; genus Petromus; species Petromus typicus. The sequence continues at coordinate 17,473 of PVIR01002241.1, forward strand.
CTGTTCTCTTCCCAAACAAATTGGAATATGATAAAGCTGTGATTTATTACATATGTTGGCAGCAATAAGTAAAGTTCAGAAATCATGTGAGCTAGACTCTTAAAGCAGTTAGTTTCCTCTGCAACAGACTCATGGATGTAAGTGTTCATTTTAGACATACATTTCCAGCATTTGGTAAACACTGTGTCATTACTTCAGTTTCCTTCAGCCAGTTCCCTGAAGTATGAATTGACTCTTGTCAGTATTCTGATTGTCCTACCTCCCTTTGAGGTCCAAGAGAAGACAAGCAAGTAATATAGGTAATAATATATAGAATAAACACAGGACAATTAAAGAAAATGACACTAGGAAAGTAGAGTCGCCTTAACACTATAATGTAGCCCTTCTGTAAATCAAAGAATATTTAACTTACCCTGAATATGTTTTAAAATTTATACTGTACTTATACTGAGCCATGAATTAACAGCTACTAATAATTTTATCTTGTAAAGAACTTATACATGTCTTTCTCTTTAGCTTCTATTTGATTGCAGTGTAAATGTTTGTGTCTTAATTTAGTAATGAAAATAAAAAATATAAACCCAAGCAACTGTGCAGAAGATGTTGTATTAGGAGCCATGATAGGTGACATATCAAAGAAGTTGTGAATAAAGGTGAGACAAGGCACAAACCAATCCCACTCTTATGATGTATGTGTAAGTTTTTAAACATGCAAGTATATTGATAGTCACACATATGAATAATTAAATAATAAAGTCTTGGGTCTAGATTTATACTCTGGCTTTTAACTTAACCCAGAATCAAATTTAAATTCTCTGTATTTTTCTTTGAATGCTACATATAATATTAAAATTTGTACCTTAATCCATTCTGGTCAGGGAGAACTCCAGTATCTTTCCATTCAACTAACTGTTGTCCATAAGCTAAATATAGACTGTCACTTGGATTATGTTAATATTCCTATCTTTTTGAAACTGTAAAGGAATACTTTATATTACCCATTTCCCTTCTTGGGGCTTGTAATCATTTAAAATTGCACTTTGGGAAATTAACTATATACCAATTTCTACAATCCACTTTGAACTTTACCTGCTCTCTGACAAGAACATAAACTCCATATCTGATTTCTTTTACTGTTTGTCACAGAATGTAATGCCTTTATTTAGCTGATTACTGAATAAAAACTTAAACAACAAAAATGAATTTTTGAACACGAATTTTTAGAATATGAAAACATGAATAGATAATGCCAAGTTTGAATTCTGCCTCTTTTATATAGCATTGATTTTTTTACATCAAATGTTTGCTGAGAGCATACTATGTGCTGGAGACTATTCCAGATTCAGCAAAAACGTAAAAAAAGCCAGTAATAACATTCATAAATGACACACACACAACAAGACTTTTGATAGCCATGGAACATGCATTCACATTATGAAAATGAATCAAAAATAAATAAATTCTATGATACTTTGACAGAGAAAAAGTAAGGAATACAAATACTTTAAAATTGATTTTATTGGTACATTTTATATATACCTTATCATCACATTCAACATTGAGAATTTGTACCCATACATGACACATCTTCACATTTTCCTTTCCCCTGCCTCCCTACAACCTCCACCTCCTGTATCCATAAGCTTTGTTTCTTTTTTTACTGTCAATTTTTTTCTTTCCTTTCTTTACTTTCCCCTACCCCCATTTTTCCTTTGCCTTTTGAACATTTTCTTCCTATTTAACAATACTTTTCATACATTTTAGAACTCATTTACACCTTCCATTTTTCACACCAAAGAAATGATACGGTATTTACATGTGTGTCCTATTTATTTCACTTATGAGTTTAGGTACTCAAGGTACATTCATTTGACTATAGATGATGCTAATTTATCACTCTTGATGGCTAACATTCCATTTTATTTATTAAAAAACACACCTTCTTTATCCAGTCTCCTACTGATGGACATTTGGCCTGTTTCCAAGATTTAGCTATTACAAGTGCTAAATCTAGGAACACAGATAGTAAGTATCAGAGGGAGAAAAAGTTGAATTGTGAAAGTACCAGGTACAGACTTGCCCGTGAGAGAATTACCTTCAAAATATCTTCGGATAAGGCTATTTGCAGGAGAAATATCAAATATAGATTCAGAAGGGAGATTCCTTAGAGTGTTTGAAAAGCAGCAAGAAAACCAAAGTGAATAGAAAGAGGAAAATAAAAGTAAAGGGAGGGCTTAAGATTTAGCTCAATGGTGTTGTGCCTATGGCAAATGTAAGGTCTTGAGTTTGACTCAAAATACTGGATTAGAAACAAACAAACAAAAAAAAAAGTAAAGGGAAATACCTCAGAGAGGTTTCACATGGTGCTCTGTATATGATCGTGTGTTTCACTGAGGGCTTACATAAGCTGACATTCTGCAAGAGCTCTGTACACCAAATATGAGTAGAGTTAAACTGGCACTGAGAGTAGTGAGAAGAGGTTGAATATATTTTGAAAATATCACCAACAGGATAAGTTATTGTGGGATGTGATGCAAAGAGTGGAATTTAGAATGAACATGACATTGTGGCTGTAGAAACAGAAAATGGAATTGTCATTCCTGTGATGAGGACCGTGGGGGGAGACAGGTCAAGGTCTGAACACAATAATTTCTAAATGTTCATCATTAAGCTTCCTAGTGGACATGTCAAGCAGATAGAGAAGTCTGTGTAGAATCAGGCAGAGAAGACCAGAATTAAGGTATACATTTGACAGATATTAATATAAAAGGATATTTAATGCCATCTCGAGTATTAGCTCATAGGAAGTGAGGAGAGAAAAGTAAGGGAGATCCAAAGAAGAACCTCTGCTGTGGTCCACGCTGATCCTTAGAGATGGCTAAGAGAAGGAATCGACAATGGCACTGAGAAAACAACAGTTAGAAGGGTAGAAGGAAAGCACATCAACTTAATAGTTTAGGTGACAAACATCAGGTTTCCAGGAAAGTAACAAAACCACTCAAAAAGAAGTTTAAAAACCATGTAATAAAATGACTGAGAAACAACCACTGAGTTGAAGAAGTTAGTCGTCACTTGTGATCTTCACAAGCATGGATTGGACAAGTAAGGTAAAAACTCAACTGGAGGGCATTCATGAAAGCAGGTAATGAAAGACTACAAACTCAGTGGGCTCTTTCACATTTTCCTGTAATGAAGAAAGCAGAAATGAGAAAAAAACAGGATCAAGTTATAGGAGAAGGTGTCGGGTATTTAAAGTTTCATTCAGTAATCCCTAGAGAAGAAATAACTGAGATGCCGGATGTGAGAACTACTGAAGATGTCCTTGATTTCATGCCAGCCGGCACAGCCTAGTGCATACGCAGGGCTTTGCCTTCAAAGGGAAATCAGGTGAGTCTTCTCTGGTAACAGAGGAGAAAGTGGAATATCTGCACATGGATTCAGGTTCAGGGACAATTACCACAGGAGAAGTTTGGGGAAATCATTTTCTGAAGGCTTCAGTTTTCAGGTAGAACAAGAATCAAGACCATTTGCTGTAATTGAACTGCTCTGTCTCACTGAAAGCTCGAAAAGCCATCACTTATGTGGGAGAATAAGAATGAACTAAGAAAACAAGATATGACTACTAGATACCATTCAGAATTTTATTTATTTATTTATTTATTTTTAAATTTTAATCTTTATTGGTACATTAAATATACACATCATGATTGCACTCCATAATGGGGATTTGTACCAGCATAAGACACAACTTAATTCTCATTTTTTCCCATAGCCCTACCCACCCTACCACCCCCCCATATACATAAAATTTGTTTCCTTACTTTTTTGTTACAATCTCAATATTTTCCCCTTTCTTCCTATTTTACATTGAGAATTTTCTAAAGACAAGTTGATATAATTGAGCTTTATCCAAGCTACATCCAGCTATACGAATACAGATTTAGCACAATGACAAATTGGACTCACTCTGTTAGAATTTTCTCAAATAAATATCACAGATTCCCAAGAGGCAAGAGGTTAGTGAATGTAAGTACTATTATGATTATCCATAAATTTTAATCTAAATTAGGTAGCAAGAAAACAACTAAGACAATGAAGTTCAAACAAAAATAGCAGGACCACAGGACTGGAAGTTCTGATAGGGCTAAAAGGCTGTGTATATAGGCATGAATAGTATGCAAGTAGAATTAATCAGAGGGAACTAATCTAATTCATCAGAGCATGGTGATGTATTCCTGTAATTTCATAAATCCAGTATTAAGAAGGCTGAGGCAGGACGATCTTTGACTATTTGAGATCATCCGGGGCTACATAATGAGATTTTTTTTTTTAAAAAAGGAAATGGGTTGAGAGAAGGGGATGATGAATATTGAGACTGTATAGGAGTTGCAGTTTTTGCTAATATTGAGTATAATCACAGATGTAAATAGTCACACTGTGAAAGAGAGAAAGAGAAACCCATAAAACTGAGATTATCCACCTATTAATCTCAGTACTATTATTTTCTAAATGTAACTTTTGGCACGTTGCCCACACTTTCTGACACTTAGCTCAGACTACTAGTAACAACATGTTGAGGTACATATGCTTGAAAATACTGAGTCTGAATGTTGCAAATTATTTAAAACTTAAATGAGGAGAAAATGCTGTTTCTAACCTGGAATAAATGGAAATTAACTTTAGAATATTTATAATGAATACTTTCAGTATATTTAAGTTTAAACATGGCTAATCAATTAAAATAATTAATGCATCCTGAATGAATAACAAGTCAAATATTTAAACTTAAGTCTCACTCATTTATTTCCAAAGCAAGAGAACCAGTCAATCTCATTTTAATTTTGTACTATATAAGCCTCCTCTAAGATATTAATATTTTTGGTATTTCAAATTTCTGAACTAGAGAAATAAATTTCAAAATGTAAATGAATAAATTAAGAAAATCTGCTTCTACAGAAGACCTTCTTAATTTTATTCTAGAGCAATAAAACATTTTTAAAGTATAAAGTACTGCTTCTTAGTTAATAATTATACATGAAGTGAATCCAGAATGTAAATTAGTTAACAGCAAGGTTTTTGTTTGGTTTGGTTTGATTTGGTTTGGTTTTTTGAGATAGCATTTCTCTTTGTAGTTCAGGTTGGCCCTGAGCTCAGCCTCAAACTCACATCACAGCAATCCTCCTGCCTCTGCCTCCCGAGTGCTGGGATTACAGGCGTGAGCCACCATGCCCGGCACTGTGGTATGTGGTACTGGTTGCTGCTGGGGTGAGTCTCCACACCCAGTATTGCATGTGGTTAATCAAACCCAGGATCGAACTCCGGGTCCTTGCGCTTGCAAGACAGGTTCCAGAACCACTGAGCTAAATCCCTGGCCCAGTAAGTTTTATCTAAATAAATTTTCCCAGAAATTGAGCTACAATAAACACACTAAATTGTAAAGAGAATGAAATTAGAAATAAAATAAGAACTTTTAAAAATGTCATTAAAACCAAAAGGGAGAAAGAAGTAAAGCTTCATTAAAATGCATTCAGCTATTTAATATTTAATATTTAAAACCAATAGAATATAGGTATGTGTGAGTACTAAGATTACAACCTTTAATGTTAAGTCATAATAAACTAGAACACAAAAAATGTTAAAATTAACTTTTGGAAAAATGGATTATGTATATCTGAATTTGGTTTTAATACAAATTAGAGAACAGAACAAGAGCAAACTTTTTAACATTAAAAAGAATTAGAAAAGAATATATTTACTAACAATGATTATTACTTCATGAATGAAAAATTACCAAATAAACTTTAAAGAAAGGAATGTAGAGATTTCTACCATTAGAGCTGAAAAGAATTCCATTAAAGTTGGAGAAACTCATTGCCTTTATTTCTATTATATTATTCATGGGAAAAAACTCTTTCAATTGGAAATTTAGTTACAAATAATGACAAGCACTATGTACTAGCTCTGTGCTTGTGGATGATGAGGCCAAAGTAAGGAGAAATAACTATAGGGAGGCTCAAAATAAGAAAGAACTTTTTAGTAAAAGGTATTATATTAAAAATGGAGTTAAGCCCCTTAGTAGATGTGCCTTTGATCCCTGGAGATGTGATACCTGTATAAAATAAGCTATAAAACTGAAAGAGTGAACCTGGTGATGAATCTCAAAGGAAAGGGCACGAGGAATGCAGACCCTGTGAGACAGAACTGAAGGGAAGGCCAGCATCTGGGATGCCAGCTGAGGCGGAACAGGCAGGCAATCAGTACAGATGCGAGGAAGGGGATGAGTTCACGAAGCACAGACGGGCCGGCTGCCTCGTGGGTTCAGGGGGACAATACTCCCATATCAACAAGGTACATCGCTTTTGTCAATGACCCAAGAAACTTGCAGACCTAGGGCATTTGAGTTCCTAGGGCTGGCAATGGAAAAGTAGGACACAGACACAAATTAGCTAAGGAGGCCAGTGCTGAAGAACAAAGACCACCAAAAACAGAGCCAGGGTGACAGTGGGAGACGAGGTACATGCTGCCACAGAGCCTCTTCCATGCATCCTCACTAAAGAACTGAATACTGTCTCTGAAACCATCTGAGACAACCTGGCACTTGCGAAATGCAGATACGTGAGGATACCTTTCTAACATGCAAAGTGCCAGTACTTGGCCTCGGTGACCTCTTCTGAGATACTAGCTATCAAAACGCATAAAGCTTAGTTAATTAAACTCTGGATACAAAATGAGGAAAATAGTTTGATAATCAACCAAGCTTATCAAAAAAGTAATTTGTAAGTATTAATATTTTTCCACTTCTTAAAATATGTATATTTCCTCATCTATTCAAAAATTTGATGAACATCAAAAAGATTGCTAGATATTGCTTGTTAATTCAATCAGAAATTCCTAAAAATATGAATACCATATATTTTGTTTTTTGATGATTGCTTTTCTTTTCAAGAATATTAAATATAATTATTGTTAAAATGTATCCCATAAGCTGATTGATGTATTACCAAATTTATGTGATGGCGATATCAACATTTATTTTTACTTGCTTTTTTCAAAGTAGATACATTTCATTAGTTTATATTGTTTTGTATATATGTATCAATAATATGAGCATATCTATTATGTAATGTCTTGTACATTATATAGACACTAGAGACACTAGAATGCTGTAACAGCAGTACACCTTCTAGAATTTAAGTAGATTTTAAATTTATCTCTGATCTTACATTACAGTGATTAACCCTTGAAATTTCCATTCCAGACATTTTAGTAAAATCAAAAGTCATCCAAGTCCCAGGAAAAATTGTTTTAAGAAATTAATATTCATATATTTAAATGTATTTTTAGCAAAATACATTGCTTGTATGAATATACATTATTCTTATACCTTTAATGTTCAGTGAGACTTTTTTCCTTTCTCATTTTTCAGACAATTTTTATATATAATATTTCTATGGAACAGTAATGAATTTCTAAAAGGAGCAAAGGAGTTAATATTCATACTTTATTACACAAAGAAGAATGTTGAGGCTCTGAGACTAGATTATTGCTACTGTGAAGTCTAGAAATTCTCTTAACTAATAATATTCTGTATCTATGCCTCTCTAAATATACATGTTCAACATATATGTAAATAGAAGTAAACATACCAATATATACATATATATGGCTTATGTGTGCTACTATTGTATTTCATAAACTAAAAAGGTTATTTATTATATTTGTTAATTTGAAAGTTAAGTTACACTGAAACCTTAATTATTTAAATGTAATTAAAGCATAATTGAAGTAATTAAATCAATAGGCTGTTTTGAGCCTTATTTTAAATCAGTGTCCATGAACAGCTGAAAGGATTGAAATACTTTTTCTAACATAATTCCATTTAATTTTAATTAGTGAATATTTGCAGTTCATAATGATTGTGCTCATCATTGGGAAGTGGCACGTGTATGTATATACCTTTGTTCTTTCTATCTCCTTTCTCCCTCCCTTCCCTAGTTATGCAACACATTGTATATCTGCAGGTGCAAAAGGACCAGCAGATGGAGGAAAGGAAGAAGAGCAGAGGGGAAGGGAAAAGTTAATAACTTAAAAAGAATTAAGATATGTTATGTATATGTACCAATGTAATCATTATGTATTGCAAAAATGTACTAGTAAAAATAATTTTTTTAAAAAAGCACTTCAGGAGTCCCTAATGAACTTCATTTGGGGCTTCAAAAATTTACATAATGTGTCCCTGATCTAAAAGTAAGCTTATAGCAGAGTTGATAGGTTGGATAGAAAGGGAATCCTAATTGATGTTGTACCCAAAAAAAGCGATGAGCATGGATATGAAGGCTATAATTCACGGTAACTCTTGTCTCAGCTATTTAACCTTTCGTACACCTGAAAAAGACAAAAGGTAAATTTGAGGATGGAGATAATAGGAGTTTGGGCATAGAAAATTAATAAACCTGTTTATTTGCTATATATGATTGAAATTTCATCATCAAATGAATTGTGACCTAACTGTGCTTGATATTAAATTTTTCTAAAGTGCAGATTGTTAGTCTATTGGTTTACATTTAATTACACATATAAGAAATGTTAATTATACAATATGATTAATAGGTTCACACGATATAACCTTTCATAATGATTTAACAGCCTTTGAAGAACATAAACCTGTTTATTAGAGGAGAGACATAGTATGATTTACAGCTGTTTTCAATTTTCCCTAATAAATAATAAATTTTATAAATGTCTTGGTTCCATTTAATTAAAACACACATGGGAGCATACTTAAGAAAAGAGATGCTTTTATATGAAGAAAAAAGTGAGATTTTCTTCCTAACTGACTCATAAAACTATGACTTGTATTTAAAAAGAAAGACAATTTTGATTAAGTTGCATACTCTTGTGTAGGAAAATGACAGAGGAACCAAAAGGTCCTGATAAGAACTGCTAAGACATTAAGAGGCCAGCTAAGTCACAGCTAAAAATAGCTCATTAGAATACAGGACAAAATGTTAATAAAAATATATAAATTTTATGTGGATGATTTTAAAATACTGAAAGTATGTTGGTAGGAAACTAATAGCATTCATTTTTAGCTCATTTTTGAACAACTGAAAAGTATGTTTTACATGAAAATTATTTCTATATGAAAATACTAGGGAAATGTTTTAGATATAAATAGCATTGCAAAGTATTCTCCATTAAATGACTACAGCACAGCATTTTGCCTTTTTCCAAAAAGAATATAAAAATGGCTTTGCAAAAAAAAATGCTTATACATATGAGCTTATAATAGAAAATATACTTTCGACACTCTATATCTTATTAACTAAGCAATTAATCTCAGGGACTATGCTTTCTCACACACAGGATTTTATAATTGAAATAATCATAATGAATTGACAATTTGGCTGCTAAAATGTATTAAATAAACACCTTGGAAAAAAATGAGAATTATGTTGTGTCTTATACTGATACAAATCCCCATTATGGAGTGCAATCATGATGTGTATATTTAATGTACCAATAAAGATAATTTTAAAAAAAAATTAAAAATAAACACCTTGTTACCTCAGTTATTTTAATCTGGCCTTTCTACTTTTGTAATGTTAATTTCATGACTTTTTTTCCAGTAATGAGTAAGGTAACATGGAGTCAGTGTACTGTTATACAAACATTATGCTAGTTAATTAGCATAGCATTGTGAAAAGATTGACCAGGGAATAGAAAAGAGAAAGAGTAAAAAGAAGACCCATATTCTAATAAGACAACCCACTAACCAGTAACAAATGATTAGAAGGGAAAACACGAACAACTGAACGTCTGAAATAGCTTTTCCATCAGTCAAATCTCCAAATTATGCAGGGAGTGGAGAACTTAAATTCAGAGAAAAAAATAACAAAAGCAAATGAAAACACTTTTTTTCAAAATAAACTATATCAGAAACCAAATTTGGAATAATTGAAGCAAAAAGTAATAGCCAAAGTCAAAGGATTTTCATAAAATAAATGACTAACTTGAAGCAATGCCACACAAAGGCCAAAAACAAAATCAACAAATCTGGAATGTTAAAGGTCAGAATATAGAAGCTGAACTGCACTCCAGCTCTGGACTTTGTTGACCAGAATAATTGCTAAGAGCTTAGGAGGTTATCCCATCCATAGACATTTACATCTTAATAAGGATTTGTGAAACTTTAAAAGCTTTCTAGACACAAAGTGTATATTCCATTATCAAGTGGCAGAATGTCAAACTCTCTCAAGGTTACTTTGCAGGAAAGAGCATTTCTCTGGAACCCATAAAGGTGGCTTAACTGAAAACCAAAGGCCTGACATAAAAGTTCCATTTAATCGAGAAATTTAGGGGAAAACTGACACAATCTGCTAAGTAAATGCAGAAGAGAAATTCAAAGCTGGCCTGATCTTTTCACTTAACAAAATAATCCCTATTTTTTTCCCATGCTCTCTTTAAATCAAGAATTGCAGCCTTTTAGAGTTATGGTGGTTAAGTTTGTAGTTAAGTGAAATTAAACCGCATACTTTGCCACTACCTGGCTAAGATGACAGTAAGATCTAAACGGAGGGTTTGTGGTCAGATTCCCACAGGAGATGGGAGAAGGAGAACAAGACTGGAGAAAGTACAGTTCCATGGATTTATATCCATGGGACAAAATCCCAACTGGAAAATAGTTCCATCCAAATGAAGTACTTTTACACCAGCAAAATAATTGCTATCCAAAGAAAACAATTTGCGGTTGAAAGTATCCATTAAAGGTGCCGATGAAAACACTGAAATTCTTTTTCAAAGAGATATACAAAATAAGAAGAGTAGAATATGAAGTAGAACATTTATAGAACAATTTTAAAAACTCAAATATTAAAAATAAGATAAAAATAAAAGGAAAGATGTATAACAATGACAAAAATATCTTAGAGACGCTAACTAAAGACAAAGAAAGGAAAAGTAGAAGTGAAAAGAACATGTTCATAACACTGAATATCCAGGTAACAGGAACTTCTCAAAGAGAATAAATAGATACACTTAAAAATTCCATAGGTAACAGGAACTTCTCAAAGAGAATAGATAAACTTAAAAATTTCATAGATTCTAAAGATATGAACTTTCAACAGATTCGCAGATATTTCAGTGCATAAATGGGGACAATCCTTATTCATGTCATTATATAATTTAAGAATATTAGGATAAAAAGCAGACTTTGCGGGTCGGGATTTACTCAGTAGTTTCAATGCCTGCCTTGCAAGTGCAAGGATCTGGGTAGATCCCCGGTAAGCACATACAATAATGCTGGGCATGGAGACTCATACCCAACAGCAATCAGAATCACATATCACAATGCTGCATGTGGTTCACGCCTGTAATCCCAGCACTCGGGAGGCAGAGGCAGGAGGATTGCTGTGAGTTCAAGGCTGAGCATAGGCCCAGCCTGAACTATAAAAGTGAGACCTTGCCTCACAAAAAAGCAGACTTTTAAATGGTTACACAGAAGTTGGGAAAACTGTTCAGTAAAATTAGTGGAAATAAGAATTGCAAATACAATAGCACCACACATTTGTCTAACTCTAGACTATAACCATCATGTTACTAGGATGAAATAGAGAAAAATAAATGAATAGCTATTGAAGATCAAGATAGTTCAATCTTCATCTTTCATGACAGGAAATCAATTATTGTATTTAATTCTAAAAGTACTCTAGAAGCATTATGACTCTAACTTATTGCATTTAATATCAGCATTTCAGTTCCATCCATTTTCCTGAGAATGACTTGATTTAATTATTCTTTGTGGCTGAATAGCACTTCGTTGTGTCCATATATGGCATTACCTTTATCCTTTCACCTACTGATGGGCACTTAGGCTGACTCTACAATTTGGCTTTGGGGCATTGTGTTCCCATACACATGGGTGACCCTTTGGTGTGCAGGTATCCTTGAAGTACGCTGATGTTAATTCATTCAGATATGTGAAGGAAGAGTATTGTTAGATCATATGCTAGCTCTATTTTTAGCTGTCTTGAGGAACTTCCATTATGGTCTCTACTGACCAAGCATATGGTGGATGGATTAAAAAAGAAGACAAGATCATAATGGGGGACACAGGACAGTTAAAGCTCTCATCTGGCTAAGAAACCATCTTCTGGAGCTGCCACTATTTGTTGATCACACATCCTCTAAAAGGGGTAAAGGACGATGCAAGGAGCAGCGACGTGGAAAGCACTGCTGGGAGCAGGATCCTAGTAACATGAGAATGAAATATTTTACCAAGAATAATTCATAGAATAATAGGAAACTTGTTTCTTCGCCTGGATTAATTTTTGCTTCTATAGTTTTCTGTATGAGTCGTGCTGCCTTTAGCTGTACTATTCTCTCGCCATCCAAGATGTAACAGCATCACCCATCACCGAGACCTCTGCTGTACCCAGTGGTGTGGGAGATGTTACTTTCCCACACACCAACTGCTGGCTCTTCCATTAAGCCATTGTGGGCTAAAGGCAGACTTAGACTTTAATATGAAAAGCCAGTTTATGAATTTGAGGCTCACTTGGGGGGGTCCATATCAGTTTCCATGGTAGAATACCAATAGTAGAATATACCAATAGTATATTTCTGTCCCCTCAATGCTTTCCAGCATTTATTATTTATTTTTTTACTTTTAAATTCTTAATGATAATCATTTCTCATAGAGCAAGATGGCATCTCAGTGATTTTTTGATTTGCATTTTCCTGCTAGCTAAACATGATGAACATTTTTTCATTTACCTATTGATTATTTGTAATTCTTTTAAGAATTCTCTGTTCACTTGATTTGCTCATTTATTGATTGGATTACTTGTTCTTTTGATACTAATGCAGTCTCAGAAAGACAAATATCATGTTTTCTTTCATACATGGAGGAAAAAGGGCATGGACACAGATTGACCATTAGAGAGGAAGAAGGGAATCAGAGGAGGGGGGAGACAGAGAAGGTAACGGGGTGAAAGGATCAAATGTGTCACGTTACTGTGTCACAATACCACACGAGAGCCATATATCTGTACCCTTGATATACACCAACAGAAACAAAGGAGTCGCATGATGCTTAGAACCTATGCATTTAGTAATTTATAATCAAGCCCAATACTTCTAAGCGTTTCAAGTGCAAAAGTCTGAGAAATAAAAATTGAGGTTAAAGAGAAAAGATCTTTTTCTTTCTATTCTTATAGAACTAATTGTCTAGTTAAACCAAATAAAGTCATGATTTTCATAAGCAGTTTGTCTTAACAGTTTCTACTTACTCAATTTTTACAAAGTTCAATGAGATCTATACAATCTAGTTTTTTTCCAGTTCTGAAAAATTGTTAGCTTGGGTGTTTTTCCTATTCCATCACTAATTGTTGAATCTAAACTTGGGAATTATTATTCAGAAACGCTGACTTTGTATAAACTATGCCTGCTGATTCTATCATCCATTCTGATGTCTTTTGCTCACTTTCTTTTTCTTTTACTTTTTAGTTCATATTTGCTTTTGGTCAATTGCTTATTTCCTTTATGTCTTGGATATTTCATAAATTTATGTCATTTTTAGCTTCAAATAATCTTTACCACTCGATGCCTTTACTGCTTTTAATTTTTAATTTTAATTTTACTTGGTCTACTTTTGCACTGCTGAATGATGGGGCTCCCTTCTGAGTAGTACGTGGTCACGTGGCTGAGTTCTCATGTTCACGTTGTGAGTTGTCACACAAACCTAGATGGGATGCATAGCTACGTCACACCTATACTGTGTTGTGTAGCTCACTGCGCCTGCTCTTCACACCTGCGCAGTAGTTCACTGCACTGAGCACTGCGGGCAACTGTAATACAGCGGTAAGAGTTTGTGCATCTGCATATAAGCTCAGAAAGGGTATTGAAATTTAATACATACCATAAAATCCAAAATAGACAGCACCTGAAGGACTGTGAGCTGCCTGCGGGAATCAGGGAGTGAGTGAGGATGCGTGAGAAATGCAGGATGCTACTGTGCCCTGCCCTGGGTTCTAGAAACGCTCTACATTTGCACTACAGTAACTGTATTAAGAGTATTTTTCTTTCTTCAATAACAACCTTAGCTTATTGTAAATGTTTTTACTGTGTGAACTTTAATTGTATTAGCTTTTGGACTGTTTTTTAATAATGAAATTGTAAACATAATCACTCTATACAGCTCCACACAATGTTTTCCTTGTTCTATAAGCTTTTTTCAATTTTTAATTCTTTAAAACATTGTAATCTTTTGCATTAAAAATTAAAGGACACAAACATTTAGCCTATGCTTGTACAGGAATACATGCTAGTGTTTAGACTGTTTTACAAGTAGAAAAACATAGATTCAATCTGTAAATCTACTAAAATTTAAAAGAACTATTCATTTTTAAAAATCTGTTAATAAAAGTAAAACACTAATAACACCTGGGGATCAAAAGTCTCTGTGGCAAAATTCTACAGATTACCAATAATAGAATTTAATGAATTCCAAGGAAAAGCAAATAGCTTCATCAATAATGTGGGAAATGCCTGTATTTAAATTGTTTTATTGAGATGATCAAATACAAGTGAAACTAGATCAGGTTGTAAACACTTCTAATGGTTTGAAGAGCAAACCCAAGGATACAGAGCTGAGACTATTTATTGACTAGAAGCACACAACTTTGAGGCATCACTTTTGTCAGACTCTTCCATTGCACCCCACTGTAATCCACACAGATGGCTTTGAATTGAGTTGCCTCAGTGTGTTCACTGTCTGGCATCCAACTTCCATTGAGTCCTTGTTAGAGCATCATGTTTTCTTTGAACTTAAACTTAGACCATCCCTGTGCTTTTACTTTCTCCCTCCAATAGTAACATTAATAACAACCATGATCTTAAATGAAAAAGATACAAGCCTAAAATAGAATAATTCCATAATAAATGTAAAGCACTATATGATTGGTCACTGATACATTTGTAAGAAACTAAAACAAAACAGAAATTAGAGACAAGCACTCCTATTCTTCATAAAAGAACAAAGTCTCCTAGTTACTACATGGCTGGCTGATGAATTAACATGCCAACAGGATAGCTGCTGGTAGCAGTTGCTGTTGCATGATGTAGCTGTGATTCTAGAACATACCTTGCCAACTGTTACATTCCTTGTTAGCCTGAGAGAAGAATGGAAGAAATAGATCTCAACCTATGAGCCAAGGTCAGCATCACACGTCTCAGCATCTGGTCGCTGCTAGAGGTTGATTTAAATGGGAATGACACCTGCCTCAAAAATCAGTGTAGTGAACCTTCCAGAAGCAAAGCTCGTCATTGAAAAGCCATGGCCGGTAGGTCCTGGCAGTGACAGTGATGAAAGAAGATAATAAGGGTGAGAGTCTGTCATTTCCACATCACTGAGCAACTCTTTGAAAGTGGAAGGCGGGACGGGAGCGAAGCTTTCCTGGGCAGCCACTTCAGACTTCTTGACCTCTGTCTTCCGGAGGCAAATCTGAATCACTAAAGAAGTGAATAGTTTCCACTGACCAAAATCTTCTAGAATTTCATCTGATGCATAAAGACAAAAATAAACATTTTTTGCAAAAGCTACACTAAGAAAAAATTAAATGTTTATAAACTACCATTCCTGCAGTTATTTTTATGAGGAACACACATCTACAATTGTGTTTTAGTATTGACAAACCATTTTCATTTCTTGTGTTCTGTTATGTGTATCATTTCTACAGCTGTCCAACATTTAAGTCCAATATACCTGCAACATTATGATTTTTAGCAAATTACATGTAAGATAAAGATCTTACAGATTTGAGGAGAAAGGGAGAAGGCTAAATTAGAGCTAAATTTTTAATAGCATACAATCCTCCATTTTTCAAAAATTAAAATCACCCTAACCTTTCAAATATCCTGTAAGTGACCAGAGGAGAAAAGAGGGCTTCACTGTGGTCAGTGGGCCAAAGGGCTGCACGGAACAGCAGCATGAATAGGAGAGCTGTGAACAGAAGTATATTAAACACACTGTGACTTTCAAATTTCCTTCACCAGTGTCAGACTACAAATGAGACAGACAGGAAAACTTTCATGGCAGCCTATCTGGAAGGCAAGAGTAGTGAGAGCTCCCTAAGCCATCTCTTTGTCCCTTTCTCTCTCACCCGTCTCCTACATCCTTTTGGTCTCGGAGTCCCAGAGGTCACCTCCCCAGAGGCAGCCTCTGGCAGCAGCAGCTATGCAGCCCCGTCCTGGTAGTGCACAAAAGCCTGCCTGGAATTGCTCAGTCTAGAGAGGTTTTTAATATCTGTGCATGGATGAGAGAGTGCTATTACCTGCATGTTTTGTCATATCTTAGAAATGACTCAGATTGGGCTTCCTGAAAATGACACAACATAGCCAGTTAAATTTGAATTTAAAATCACGAATGAATAATTTTCTTGGAAAAAAATGTTACAAATGCTGAATGAGGCATACTAGGAGTTACTGATGTTTATCTGAAATTCAAACTTTACTGAATACCTTCCTTTTTTATTTGCTATACCCAGCAACCTTAGATGCAGACCACATAACAAAGCCAGGCCATGATGAGGCAAATAAATGACATCCAGAATTTGGAGGCACCATTTCAGGCAAGTGCTTTCTCTGGACTAGAATCTGCAGAGCTCAGCATCCAGCATTGCCCTCCTGTCTCTGTCCCCTTCCCGTGGTTTTCCAGAGGAAACCTGAGGATTCATGTCACAGGAAGATCTTCCAATGTTGGGCCCAGAGCAGGCAGATGAAAGGCTGAAAGAATACTCAGGAATAAAAGAAAATAACCAGAGCAAACTCCCAATAGCTGACTATTTTTTCCAAGGACCAGTTCTGTGCAGGTAGAATTCAGTCATTTCTTCCTGGTGGTTTTCAGGCTCTGACAGTGGGCTGCCCTGTCTGTGCTTTCCCTGCAGTAGTGCACATCCGCCAGGAGGGTCCTTCCATCACTGTGTCTGTTTCTCTGCCCTCCCTCATGTCACATATAAGATCCCTTTAAATTTATCTGACAAGCATTTACAGATAGACCTGGCTTCACAGCTAAATCAGGAATAATTGCACATGAGGAATTGTGTGAGTTTACTTGAATGGGACCTCTAGAAAATCTGTACATCTCATCTCAGGTAGGCTAGAAAATAAACATCACAGTTTTTGATTGTTTGTTTGTTTTTTCATTTTTATTTTTTTCTTTTTGAGACAAGGTCTTACTTTATACTTCAAATTGGTCCTGAACTCAGCCTTGAATTCAGCAGCCCTCCTGCCTCTGCCTCCCGAGTTCTGGGATTACAGACATGAACCACCATGCCTGGCACTGTGGTATGTGGTACTGATTGCTGCTGGGCCAGAGTCTTCACATCCAGCATTGTGGTATGTGGTTACCAGGGATCAAACTCATGACCTTGTGCTTGCAAGGCAGATGTTGGAACCACTGAGCTGAATCCCTGGCCCTAAACATCACAGTTTTAAAAGTGAAACAGGGGCTGAGGATTTAACTCAGTGGTTTGGGCGCCTGTCTTTCAAGCACAAGGGCCAGGGTTAACCACATATAATACTGGGCATGGAGATTCACACTCAGCAGCAATCAGTACCACATACCACAGTGCAAAGGAATGGCAGCTCACACCTGTAATCCCAGCACTCAGGAGGCAAAGAAGGGAGGATTGCTGTAATATGAGTCTGAGGCTGAGCTCAGGGCCAGCCTGAACTACAAAGTGAGATCCTGTCTCAAAAAAGGGAATCAGGATATGTCTTAAATAAGGAGTGAAATAGGAAATGTTTTCTAAACCCATATCTGTTTTATTCATAGTTAAATGATAAATGAATTGAAGATCTTCTACAAGAAATCTTACATTCATGAGGTAATTTGTTTCATATTTACGGAAGTTGTATAAAGCTTGTGATAGTTTTAGGAATTGAACAGTTGTAATAAATTTCATGTTGATATTAAATCACTAAAGTGCCTAAAGTAGTTCTGCAAAGTGAAGAAATTTTCTAGAAGGAGCTAAAGACAGACACAATTCTCTTAATCTTTTATAAATAACTATAATTTTTTCCCTGGAGAGAAAAATGTCTGGGGGACATTCTTGTGCTATCATTCTTTTTTTTTTTTTCCTTTAATTGTTGTATCTATGTATCATTTTTAGTGAAAACTAAGGAATGGCAGGCCCTGGGTCAGGTACCAAGATTTGAATACATGGACTCCACTGTTTACTACCTATGCAACATCTAGACTTGTACCCAGAGGCCTTCTGACCTCTCATTGCCTTACTAGAATAAAGTAGAATTTCACTAGTGCCCAGCTCAGAGGATATTGTGAACAGTTCTCTCCTCGGTAATGCTGAGTTCCTGTGTATGACTGGCTCTGTGCTCAAACTGCTGAGGACACAAAAGACGCACAAGACAGACAGTGACAGGCTCTAAACAGGACAAAGGACATAAAGGGATGTGGGAGAGAGAACTGGCTTAATAAGTGGTCCTGGAAAGCCTTCCTTTCAGGTGGTGTGGGAGCTGAGATTTGAAGTACAGCAGAGATTCAGTCCTGCAAAGAGAAACAACAATAGCAATACACACCAAGGGCAGAACCTTGCCAGAGGATGAAACGGAAAGTGCAAATGTGCTGAACTGAAAAAGAACTTGATGTTTTGCAGATGAGCAAGAAAAGGAGGGGTGTGAGTTGAGGTTAGTGAGAAAAGCCGAGCCTTTTAACCCATGGTAAGAAGTTTAGGTTTAAGTTTTAAGTCTAACATGAGTCAGAGGATATTTTTAAATAGAGGATGACCTGGTTTGATTTATTGTTTTGAAAAACTGTCACTGCTGTTGAGAAATAGACACAAAATCTGAAATAAATGTTAATAATAAGCCACCTGTCACTGTATATTTGATGCTATCTGTATGATTCATTATTGTTATTACTAGTAAAGTATACCTAGAAAATTCGTGTCATTTGCATGATGACCATTTTTAGAAATCAAAATTCATTGTAAGCTCCACGAAAAGGGAAAAATTCTCATGCAGCAAATGTTACTATCTGTGTAGCCCTGAGCCAGTTACCCTCTGTGAACTTCAATCTTTTGATTTGGAAAATGGTAAAAACATTAAAGCTATTGTGTAAGATTTAAATGAGAAAACATATATAAAATGCTGAGTGGAGCAGCAGATAGTAGCAAATAACAAATGTTCCCCATTATTATCATTTTAAGTGTACACAATTGGATCCATTTTTCAGCCTCAGACTCTTAAGTGCACAAACTATGTGCAGGAATAAATGCCTAACAACTGTCTCACATTCCCGAATAGCTCTTCCTCTTACTCCTTTGCTATGAAGAATGTCTATCAACTAATAACACAGAGAATCCTTACAAAGGTGACGTAGATCTCGCTTCCCCTTGACTTGTGAAAAAACTATTAACGCTCTTTCCCTAAGCAGTGATTGATGCAGAAATGGGCGTGGGCCCAACCAGGGATAATCAGAACCCTTCCCGAGACTGTCTGGCACAGCAAGAAAAAAGACTGGCTTTGCTAGAGTGGACAGGTGGATAAGTTGAGCCTGGAACTACCACGTGTGCTTTTTGTTTATTAACAGAGATATTCATCATGTTCCCTGATGAATATTTTAGGGTTTATGTCCTAAACCAAGCAACCTAAAGGGAGGCTTTCCACTGAGCATCGCCCTATACACACAGCAATAAATCTGCTTTTCTTAAGTATGATGAGTCACAGTTGCCTACAATTTAAGGTCAGTCCTGGAAGTACAGTCACCCATTTTGGGCACAGATTTACCTTTCACTCCCTAAAAATCCTTTCCATGGGTTGGAAAATAAGACCTTGAAATATTCTCATGCATGCCAGCTGGTATTGTTATGTGTTCTTTCTCTCATGGAGAAGTAGATGGGAAAGCTCTGTCCTTCCGGGAGCCTTTCTGGGCTGCCGCCTCCACATCTGCCTTTGCCTCACTCCTGACTGCCTGCTCTGGTGGCTCCCATCGCTTCTAACTCCGCGGCTCTCCTGGTTCTCCATCTGCTCTTGATGACGCTCCAGCAGTTACTGAAAGAAAAAAGAAAAAGACCGGCAATGCAAGACTTTAGAGATACTGTCAGATGTGTTTATATGAATGAAACGTCTTCTGTGTCACTCCCAAAGAATTAGCAGAGCTTGAAAGTAATGCCTGCTATGCCTAAGTTCTCGATACATATTTTAAGGAGTTCAGCAACTTCAAAGCAAGTGTGATTTTAAGATCTTAGCTCCTTATGAAATTTCTCAGTCACTTTCAAGTCGGTTTAGCTTAGTAGAGATTTATCCATTTATCCGGACCACAAGGCTCTATGTTCTGAGAAAGGTGTTGACTCAGTGAGCACCACCCGACCTCCCTCACTTTGCTCCTTGAGCACTGATTTCTTCATCAGGGAAATAGTATCTATTTTTTTAAGATTGCATACATTTAGAAACAGTATGTATATTGTGTCTGGTAGAATTGTAGTATGCTAGATTTTTCCAGCATTTGCAGAGTATGAAGGTTAAAAAGCTCAGGCTCTGAAACCCAGACCCTATGCTTGAATCCCAGATCCTCCCCTGCTGCCTCTGTTTTATTAGCCAAGTTGCTTATCTTTAAAGATTAAATATTCCCATCTGTGAAAGGGGAATTTTGATTGTATCAGTCTCATTAGTTTGCTATGAAAATTAAGTAAAATGTTGATGAATCATTTTTTTAAAGGTACGGTGCTATTTTACAATTTTAATTATAAGATAGCACAGTAAATTATCATAACATTAAACAGTAAATTATCACAAAAACAACATTCTAATTATAGGTTATAAAAATTTAAAATATTTTTATATCCCAGAAGTATTTTGAGCACCAGACATAGAGCAATAGCAAAAAACTTTGTTCTTTTGTGTTTGTATCTACACTTACATAAGACTGACTAAACTTTTATGCATTTGAAGTAATAAATTTGAACATGAGTTCATATTACATCCAGAGTAAAATTAATGCAAGAGTTTTGTAGTATTTTAGGTTTTTTCTATTCAGTTCTTTTAGAACTGTATACATGATGTGAAGTGTGAGGTATTATAAGTACATTGTCAGGGGCCGGGGATTTAGCTCAATGGTTCCAGTGCCTGTCTTGCAAGCGCAAGGACCTGGGTTCAATCCCCGGTAACCATATACCTATACTGAGTGTGGAGACTCATGCCCAGCAGCAGCAATCAGTACCACATACCACAGTGCCAGGCATCGTGGCTCACGCCTGTAATCCCAGCACTCGGGAGGCAGAGGCAGGAGGATTGCTGTGATGAGTTTGAGGCTGAGCTCAGGGCCAGCCTGAACTCCAAAGCGAGACCCTGTCTCAAAAAAAAAACCTATATTATCAAAGTTACCATGTAAAAAGGATATTTCAGTGTTTAAAATAGCTCATAATTGTGTATTTTAAATAGTAGAATATTTCTCATTTTAAAAAATAATAACCACAATTCTTTTAATGCATTTAGTTGATTCGTAGAAAATTTGTATTTTAAATACATTGCAGAAAAATCATTAGTCAGTTACACTTCTGGGTGCTTTTTACCTATTTGTAGGTTCTCATTAATCTTGTAATCTTTCTTCACAAAAGAAAAGTAATTCTGATCATTCAGATGCTTATAACTGAAAAACTTAGTACAACATGGAAATATGGAAGTATAAAGTAAGTGTTTGTTGACTAAAAAGTGAATTGATATATTAGACCTATTACAATCTTCAACATTTATTTCACAGGAAGCACTTTGTTTATTTATTTTTTAGCTAAAGATTACAGGAACCTCAGCAACACACAAGCAAAATCTTATCCCTTAAGGAAAATGTTTGCTTTCCCAGAAAAAAAAACACTGACCCATCTCTATTATCTCCTGCCTTTACATAATTAGAGAAAACCTCCTCCAAAATTTCAAAAGGATATGAGGGGGAGAATTGAAAAAAAAATAACAGAAAACAACCAAAGAACCAACAAATTGAGTCCAATAAAAATCATGCCAATCATTTTAAATATACTGATATAATCACCTATGTGTAGCAAAAACACAAAGTGGAGTTATAAATACTCTGGAATAGAGATCAAGAAGGTAATATAAGAAAAAAATAACAATGAGTAAAAATAGAATTAGAAGGACAAGGGGAAAATGGTATTGCTAAAAGTAGTTTGGATCATAAAAAGTGAATAAAATAATATATATTTTTAAAAGATTAGATAAGGCCAGGATTTATAAAGCTCAGTGACTCTGTCGCCTGCCTTGCAAGTAAAAGGTCATGAGTTCAATCTCCAATATCACAATAAAAATAAAATAAAATATTTAGAGAGCAATTTTCAGAGACAATGTACAGAGGACTCCCACCCATAATTAGAGTATCAAAATTTGCTAAGAAGGGTGTTTTGTTTTGTTTTGTTTTTAAGTGAGTTAGAACTGCTTGTGCCATCTTTATAGGGAAATATCACACAGAGAACTAAAAGCACAAGTTTGTTACTCGTGGCCTAGTGAGTAATTCAATCCTATGTTTTCCTTTTTTTCCACAATCAGTGAGTGACCTTTTGTGGAGCAATATCCTTCTCTTTCCTACTGCAGATAATATCATACACTATAACCATTTATCCTCACAGGCAAAGAACTAATCTTCCATGCTTCCTCTTAGTTCTTTCCAAATCTTCAATTAATGAGATTTTTTTTTTGCATTTGGTAACAGGGGCAGAGAGAGTTCAAAGGGATAGCTAGCTCAAAATGCCCACAAACAGCCTCCAAACAAAGCTTTAATCACCTTAAAGCACAAAATGCCTGCCTAGCACAACTATGTGACAAATGCAGCTTTCACATTCTGACCTCTTCCCTTCCACGTGCCCTGAAGGGGGCAGAGTGGGGACTGCAGAGCCAAAGGACAAGCAGCAGGACAAGGAGGCGGGCAGAGGCGAAGAAAGGCTGGAGCTAATAGCCATGCCTGAGTAACCTTCAGTCTGGGGTGCTGATGTGCATTTAATACGTTTGATAGAAATTTTAGAAATCATATGTTTAAACCTAACCTCTTCTCTGTTTTTAATTTAATTGTTTATGGTTGTATAACAAAGTCAAGCTTTGTGAAAGTACATGAATTAAGGACTTAAAAAACAATCATTTGAGTTGAGATGCTGTCAGTCTATTTTAGTATATAATAGGTCCCTTGAGGCATGATAAGCCATTTTATGATTTCAGGAAGAACTAGGACATCTAAAGGTAAAGGACTGTGAATGACTCTTTCCTTTGCTTAATGATGTGCATGTTCTCCATGAGGGATGGATAGGGCAGAGTCTGAGAACCTGTGCTGGAAAAGCCGTACCCTCCGACTGGGCATCTCACTCGCCTTGCTCTTCTGTGACCTTGTACAAGGCAATTCATATCTCCCTACCTAGTTTGTTCCACTAACATGTGAATTATCATGTACTTATCTTGGTGACAGATAATTTTCATAAATCATTCATAGTCGTGCTCAGTACATACAATGCATCCAAGTAATTTTAACCCTCATTAATTGCATCATTATAAGCAATCAGAAAATCATAGTTTGTCACTGAAAAATATCATAGTAGGTATCAATGATGATGTCTCACAAATTCAGCTGTGGATCAACTATACATCGTATGAAAAAATATAACATTTTATTTTTTTGTGGGTTGGAGGCTCTCCTTTTCTGAGAGACTATATTAAGTATGTAGGTTACTGGGTTGATGTATGCATCAAACCCTCTTGAATGGAAGTATAAGTAGATAAAATTACACACTAATCCACATTTATAACATGTGTATATTATTATACATGGTCATATTTAAACCTCTCAATCACTTACTGAAATTAAGGTACAATTCTAGTTCTACACAGGTGAATTGTGTCCTCTCTCCCAAAAGCTATGTTGAAATTCTAACCCTTAGTAATTCACAATGTGACTTTATTGAAATATAGATGCAAATTAATTAAAGTGAGGTGGTACTAGGATAATGTAGAACACTAATCTAATAAAACTGTTGCCTTTAAAAGATGGCCATGTGAAGACAGAGACACAGAGATACAATGTAGCATAACAATGAAGTCAAAGACTGCTGTTACACAGCTCCAGGCCAACAAACACGAAATATTGCCAGTAACTATCAGAAGATATGAAGAGGTAAAAGTGAATTGTCCTCTAGCCTTGAATAGGAACATGGCTTTATAGCCACTCTCCTCTAAAACTATGAGAAAATATGCTTGTACTGTTTTAAACCACCCAGTTTTAGGGCTGTGTTATTGCAGCTCTAGGAAACTGAAGCAATGCCCATTACAAAAGTGAAGAAAGTTAGGCCCAGAGAGCAAGGGATTTATGCAATAGTATGTAATTAGTCAGTAAAAAAACTAATTTCTGGGTTCACAACTCAAGTCTTTTTCTAGAAATAGAAAAGATTTTCATGACAATACATGAAGCTTGGACTTTCAGTAGTTCTTGTTGTGGTGGTCGTTCTATTTTTATTGGTTTTACTTACAGCACGGATGAACCTGCATCCTCAATCTCACATCTTCTGATAAATTTCAAACTTCACTGCACATTTATGAAAAGATTCACTTAATCCCAATATTCAGGAAGATGCTGAGATGAGAATTTACTCTCAAAGATCATATCTTAGAAACTATTTTCTAAGAAATTCTAGAAAAACAAAGAAAAAAGTCAAAATCTGAATGTTTCTATTAAAATTTTATTGAAGCAATTTAAATTGTAAAGTGTCTTACTTGGAATTTGCAAATTTTGATTCTAATTTATAATTTCTCCATAAAGTTCATGCTAAAAAGAAATTTGACATCCACCAAATTAAGAGAGGGGCTGGCACAAACCGTGACTTCCGTAAAGCAGAGTCAGGCTGATTTCACTGCTGCTTTGAGAAGTCCACGTAACGCAGCAGAACTGCTGCAGATTGCTGACACGCTGTCCTTTCAACTTGGCTCATCATGAAAAGTTCCCAGAACCAGGAAAATCCTTGTGCTGTAGAATAATTTGCATTACAAAGAAATAGTAATACTGAAAGCTTAAGTGGAACTGAAGAGCTTAGGTTTAAGCCAGGCCATTGCTCTGTAGACATAAGGTTATTTTAACTCCTGTAGCATCCCTCATTCTTCAAGAGTAATAAGGCTTGACAAATAGTGTAAATATCCTTTCGTGACTGGTAAGCAATAATAACGAAGATAAAGTTAAATGCCAGCCTGGGGACATGGCCACAAGTGTGCTGAGGGCTTTTCCAGCAGAAGGTGGATTGGGGCCTGAGTAAAGGAATTTGGAGGTATTTTACCTTACTTTTTTTCTTTTATTTAATTTGGAGAATTATTTGCAAATGAGGGAAATCCTTAAATACTTATTATAAATGTTTGTTTCTGCAGATCGATGTTCACCATATAGATTGTAAACTCCTGGGAAGAAAACATGTTTGAAATCTCTTTGCATTTTAGCATAAAAACTGTAGGTGTTCAGGGAATGATTCATTTCTCTACTCAAATTTTCCTTTTACTAAAATTGTTCATGTGCTTCTTCTATTATATGTTAGTGTAAGTTTCCTTAACTTATAGTATTTTTAATAATTAACTAATTAATTAAAGTATGAGGAACTGGGATTTAATTATCCTCGAGATCTGTTTAATCAAATATCTTTACATAAAAATAGTGTAATGCCAAGGAAAAGAGTGAAATCATTATTAGGTTAATATGTCACAAAAGCATATGCTATAAGCTTTATTTCTTTTTTTTTCATGACTGAAGATCAAACCCAGAACCTCGTGTTTGCCAGTCAAATGCTCTACTGTTAGGCCACAGCGCTGACCCTGAAATTAACACTTAATGGGAATATATAAAATTCTGAAATTATTTGGTAGGTTTGAATACAGTGTAAATGTTGAACAAATATAATTTATTGACCATTCCCTTTCTGATATTTTATTTAAATGATGCTGCTGCACACTTCTTCCCCCATGTTGTAGGTTTTCAGGTTTTTTCAGAACATATGAGCTATTCCCAGTGTTTTCTATTATTTTAGGATGGTAGTGGTGGTAGGCAATATATTAACTTACTCTCAGTTCAATCCCATTTCATATTTTCTCATTAATCTTGTTCAGGATTTCTGTCAAAATCCTCTCAAATGCACTGTGATAAAAAAAAGAATTTTTATCATTGCTTACAGAACTTCATTTTGAATCACAATGTTTGTTGGCAGATTCGTACATGTCTCCCAAAGGATCTAACCAGAGCTGGTTTTGACTTATTACAGAACACAGCTTGAATTATAAAAGTAACTGGTTACAGTTTGTAGAGGTGTTTGTCTTTTATTCTTCTTTTTTTTCAAAACATTCAATAATTTATACCAGAACAGGTAAACATTTCTGTGGTTAGGTTCTTATGGGAAAAATAAGATTATAAGCCAGAAAAAAGATTCTGAAAGGAAGGAGAAGGGAAGTGTTACCAGGATCCAGAGTCTCCTAGAGATGGTTTCTAGGTTCTTTCTGTCCTAAATAAAGACTTGGTCAAGACAGTCACAAATAGTAGCCGTGTTTGTGTGTGTGTGTGTTTGTATTTTTGTGGGTTTTTTTTGTTTTTGTTTTTGTTTTTTTTTGAGACAAGGTCTCACTTTGTAGTTCAGGCTGGCCCTGACCTCACTGTGTAGCCCAGGCAAGCCTTGAACTCACAGCAACCCTCCTGCCTCCACCTCTGGAGTGCTGGTATTACAGGCGTGAGCCGCCACACCTGGCACTCTGGTATGTGGTTACCAGGGATAAAAGTAGGGATCTTATGCTTGCAAGGCAGATGCCAGAACCTTTGAGCTAAATCCCTGGCCCAGGTTTTACATTTATGAAAAGTAGGAGAAAAGCAACCTCTGAAGAGCAAGCTTGGGTCAAGGAAAAGTTGGAAAATAAGTATGCCCTAGAAGAAATGAATGAATAAGTAAGAGCACTCAGTAGCAAAAAAAAATTCTCCATATTGACTCCCCTTCTTTTAGGCTTTCTTACAAAAACCTTCTCAGAAATCCAAATACAAGATTTTGGGAACTGTTCTTCACACATGTCCTGGGATTTTGTAATTAATAGGTCACCCTTTACTTAAATAACCAGCCTCAGAACAGGCAAGGCAAGGGACAAAAAAAGAAGGGGAGGAGAGGGCAGGGGCATAGAGAGAAGGAAAACAGTATTCAGGTAAAAGGAAAACTTGTCTAGATAAATGTATTCCCTGAACACCATACGGTTGTTATGCTAAACATTATAGACATGCAAAGAGATTTCAAACATGTTTCCTTCCCAGGAGTTTACAATGTATTTGGTGACCATCGACCTGCATAAATAAACACTTATAGTAAGCATTTAACTTTCCCTCACTTGCAAATAATTCTCTAAAACAAACAAACAAAAAAATCAGAAAGGTCAATGAACTCCAAATTCCTTTACATAGAGAGGAAAAGGAAGGAACAGGCATAAAGAAAGAAGAAGCAGAAGGAAGAAGAAGAAAAGGGGGATGGGAGAGGGAGAGGCAGAGGGAAAGAGAAAGGAAATGAGAAAGAAAAGCTATAGACGGGCTGGACCATGGAGAGAAATCTGAAGACCTGCTGATATGACTCAAGAAGACAGGTGATAGCAAGACCATTCTGCAGAACATAAGGAAAAAACTGGAGAGACAGTGCACATGGCCTCTTCCAAGATATTGTGGTTGCCGCTCTTTTCCTTAAAATAGGATTAATAAATCTAAAAAGCATTACTTTCCAAATTTTAGTCCACTATACAAAGTAAAATAATACCAATGAATGTTGGGATTGGAGGTGGTACTGGAAGTTGAAGTTTTAGGTGATATTTAAGCCCTATATGGTGTAAATGTGAATGAAGTTTTATTAGAGATATGATTCTGTGGTAACTTAGTAAATGTGTGCTATGGACTGAATTATACCCCCTGACTATTTGTAACCTCCAGGACCTTGGCACGTAAGCATATCTGGAGACATATCTTTGATGGTGGAACCAAGATGAATTAAAAACATTAGGGTGGATGCTAGTTCACTTTCACTGGTCAACCTTCTTTACTAAAGGAAATTTGAGCACAGAAGGGAATCAGAAATGTGTACACACAGGGGCTAGACCACTTGAGAACAAAGAGAAGAGGTGGTCATATACCAGCTAAAGGGAAAAACTCAGAAGAGATTTTATTTACCAACAACTTGATCTTGGACTTCCACTTTAGAGAACAATAAGAAAATGTGTTATTCTTACTTGAGTCATTCAGTATATTGTACTTTGGACATCCTAAGTAGACTCATACAGCATCCACATGGTTTTAAAAGTCGAGTAGTAAATTAGGCTAGAAACACCCCAGTGTCTTGTTCTAGCTCTGTTCATCACAATTCTCCTACTCAACAAAGGTAATCATTTTCATCTCTTTTCATTATTCCTTCTGATACATGATTTCTGAATTCTTAATTTGTGTTTTATACCATTTCTTAAAACTTATATTAAATAATGTCTAATGACTTCTTACCATGGAAAATGGGAATTCAGCTCTTCAACTGTTCACACGACTGTTGCAAAACATCCACATACATATGTTTCACTTCTCTCCTTTTCACAACAGACGTCTATCACAATATTTTATCTAGTGCTTTCACATCTAAATGTATTTAAATATTATTTATAGACAAGCAATGTAGAACATCGTAACAAAATATGCAAAATAATTTGCTTTCCCTGAAGTTAGTATTTACTTCACAACTGGACACAAATAACAAATCAGCTGCTCTTGGAGAGGATCCCCAAGAGGTGAAGAGTGGCCTCCTTTTTAAGAAAGCCCCCTTGTCATCTAAGGGCTGCATAGTTCTGCAGCTGGAAGTTCCTTAAACAGTACTGACTTTATTTGTCCCTATCTGCTATGGTGGATATAGTGTCATATCCCATGCGATGGTGCATGTAGGAGAAATGGGAAGAATCTGGGTGACACAGGCTGTAGGAACTTTTAATTTCAGTTAGTTCCATCACAGAACATTCCCTTCCCCATTCTTGGTCAGCTGATGCCAGTGAGCAACTCAGAGTTTGACCATAGCCGCCATGTGTGCACACAATTTATGACATCGAAGAGGAGGTTTATTAATCTGCCAGTCTATGATCTTTCAAGTGTTGGATGAAAAGCTAGGACACTGGCAGTCACTCAAGAGTCAGTACAAATATAAGAAGGTTCACTGAGATTAGTATTGGCCAGAACTATGAGAACAGCCTTGAGTTCTGCCCACTGAGCATTTTCAGTTCTGCATGGCTGGCAGAGTGTGTGCAGCCCTAGCGGTTTGGAGAACATTATTGGATTTCAGATGAGCTGAACCATCACTAATCCAAAACCAGGCATTTAGGGGAAGTACAGTGAACTATGGGCTTTCATCAAAACAGGTGTTTTGGTTCAAGAAGTAAAATGCCATCGTTTTAGCTAACTCTGAGAATCTGCTGGTTCAAAGCCAACTGTGTTTTTGAGTATTCCATTTCAACCATCGGTAAAGGCTTGCTGGGCTCTTCCACTTTGTTAAGTAGAATAGAGTAGAAGTTGAGCTGTTCCAAAGTGGAAATTTCAGGCCAAAGAGTCACAAGGCTTCAATGCAGCAGATATTTCACTTCAACAGGAATCCAGTAGCTAAGAGCTGCTTTATAAGAAAACATATGCCTGGTAGTTGTGTGAAGGAGGCAGAGTCCCAAACCTCAAGGAGTGTCCTAAGGTATCAGTTAAAAAAAATCATCACACACAGACATTTAGCTCCAAGGGTCATTAGGATTGTGAAGCCCCAAAGTTAACAGCACTTCTCTATTTGTGGTTCTTCTCAATTGGTAAAATCCCTTCTGGCACTTGTGAGCATTCATAATACACTCAACCAATATTGATTATGTATGCTACAATGGAGGCCACAAAACTAGTTCACCAAATTCTCCTGAAGGGCTGTACTCATGAAGTCACTTTAGCTTCCCTTCATACAATGAACTCCTTCCAAACCTGTCAACTGAATTGGGGTGTTCATTACCCTGAGCAGGACAGGTGAAATGGTACATCCTGAAATGGTTCAATAGAGGATAAAAAATTTGCATTCCTGTTCCTTCTGGCATACTCAGATAAGTGTGTATAGCCTTCAGTAACCCTTAAGGACAGAGAGACCTCAGCCCTACCCCTTAACTATCCAGCTCACCCCATGCATGCAGCCAGGAGACAACAGAAGAGAAGGGGATATGAACTGACAGAAGGCTTAGAGAGCAAGAGACTCTGTGTCAGTAGACAAGGCAATATTTTCACTTTCCATTTCAAGCTGTGATGCTGCTAAACTTTTAGATTTCATAGAATTCCTTTCCCATTTTCTAGTGGAGTACCTACTTCAGCACCAGATCTCAGACAAAAAAAAAAAAAAAAGCCCGACCATGAATCTGTCCCTCATCTTGTATTTCCAGTTGGAGTTTGTCTGTTGAACTCCGAAGAAGGCCATAGATCATTTTTTAACAGCTAGCACTCACTGCAAAAAAAGGAGTAAGAAGGAAGAAGAGGAGAAAGAGGAGGGGAAGGAAGAGGGAGGGAAGGGGAGAGCAAAAGAAGCACAGCAAACCTCTTAGATCTTTTGTTGTCTTATCTG
The DNA here is from genome assembly GCA_004026965.1 of Petromus typicus. Taxonomy (NCBI): domain Eukaryota; kingdom Metazoa; phylum Chordata; class Mammalia; order Rodentia; family Petromuridae; genus Petromus; species Petromus typicus. The sequence goes on from PVIR01002241.1 coordinate 48,135, forward strand.
AGTGGATCTAAGTTCATTATGACAGGTTGGCATTTTGCAAGAGTATCTGTCCTTAGCTGATCTGCTGCAGATAAACTTAACAAGATTCATGCTTTTCTTATCTTTTGAGCAAATCAGACAGAGTTCCAAAGGCTCACTTAGTTTCTTACTATGACAGTCATAAATGTCTCTTCTGTGTCACTCAATGAAGGTACACAATTCTAGAACCCTTGGGATAAAAACAATCCACAGAGAATGAATTTAGTAATATCGGTCATATTTTGACAGATCTAAGACTAAATTAATGAGGAAGCCTTCTCTGTAGAATACAGTTAACATATTTCCTGTTTCTTGGTCAGCAGCCACCACAACAATTTTTACTCATTAATAGATAATAAAGTGGGGGGCCATGTATTAGCTTTATGACTATATAATTTATTCAACATTCTTGCTTATTCTTATGGATTTCTTTTAAATTCTGTTAATCAACCTTTAAGATCCTTATATTTTCACTTTCTGAAAGCTTTATCTTGTAGCATTTCATCCTTATTGCCATAACTGTCAGGTACTGTGATGGGCCTACCCTACATACAAGTGTAAGCGTTATCCTGCTGCAGTGCCATGGACACCCACAGAAATCCTAAGATTATTGAGTCAAAGATCAAAGATAAGTTATTACTCAGAGAAATTACCTTGGCTGCCATATCACTGTTCTGTAAGTTCTTCCAGCCTTAATTTCCAGAGTGAAACAAAGACTGTCAGAGGACACCTACATATACTGAATTGCATCAAAATAAAGGAGCCCAGAGCTCAGTAAGTTTGAGCCCCAGGGGCATCGCATGCTATCATACTCCACAGGGAGACATTGTAGTTCGCAAACTGTGAACGAGTCTATTCTTGGACCAGCAGAGGATAATATCCCTGTTTTCCAAGTCTCTTGCATCCACATGCACTTAAGAATAAGTCTGAAACAAAGATTTTCCTTCTCAAAAGACATACATAGATAAAACCCAGGGAGATATTAGGTGTGACTTCAATATTAGGTATGACCTAAATTCTTAATTGTTCTGAGTAAGTTATTACAAGTGAAATTCTGTATCTTTTATTTCTGGGAAACTTTCTCATTATTTCTTTGGTAATTTCTTCTGTTGACTCTTTCTGAATTACTGAACTATAAGATTTTCAGGACTCTCTTCTAATTTTCTTGTGTTTCTCCTTTTCTTTTTGTCCTACTTTCAGAGAGATTGCTCCAATTCTCTCTTCCAATACAGTTATTCAATTTTTAATTTCTGCTATCATTTTAAAAATTTATAACATCTCTCTGTCTGTCTGTCTCTAATTTTCTAAAACTTTCAAAAACTTACTCTTTGTTTCATGAGTACAGAGTTTTCTCTTAATTTTCTGAGTATACCAGTTGTAATTACTCTTGGTAATTACTTCTGATCCCTACTTTGTCATTCTCATCCTTTCAGTTTCTTCCTTGTTATCCTTGTTTGTATCCTTGAGACTTTCTGAAAGTGTAATGCAGTATATTTCCAGTCTACTTAGCTTATTTAAGACTGAGGCACCAAAAGCCTAGCTAGAAGCCCTCCAGGATGTAGATGGAGCTCAGCAGAACATTGGTCCCACTTGCTATGGATGATTGGCAAGACTCCGGCTGTTTCAGCCACCCTGGTCTTTCCTTTTAGGTTATGCAGTTTCTCCAGGGAAGTATTTCCAGTCAACTGCTTGCTTTGTGTAAACCTGGCTTCCAGAATTCTCAGAGCTGACCCAGGCAAATGACTAAACTTGCTTTTATCTTTTCACCTGTAGAATTCCACTTGTGTTTCTCTAATGTGACACTTATAAGCTCAGCCACACTGGGGTTTTGTAGGTTTTTTGTCTTGATTCTAGCTTCTCCAAAGGATAGCACTGTTACAAAGGATCCACTTGTCAAAAAAGAGGCTCTACATCATGAGAAAAAGTGAAGTTTATTCCAGCTAACAAATACTAAAAATCTGGAGGTTCTGGAAGCTAGGTAGGAGAGATTTCATCCTTGAGCAGATGGGCTAACACCAGGGGAAGGAGATATTAGTAACTGAGTGGGAAAGGAATTAGGCTTATACAGGTATTGGAGGTGCTGGGAGCCTGGGTAGAAGGCATGACCCAGGTCCCCGAGGGCAGTCTGCTGAGGCACACTCCCAGGACTTCTCAGCAGCAGGGGCTTGTGAAGCACATCTGTGAGTCTATCTGCCCCTTGCATCTACTGGGAAGTCGCAGGTGAGAAGCCTCGTGTTTTAGGTCAGGTCTCATAACACACAGGTTTTCACCTTTCTTCCTCTGTCCAAATAGATCAGCTTTCCAACTTCCAGGATTTTGTTGTCAGTTTTAATGTGTTCTTGTATCTCCTCCAATTTTCTTTGCTTTTGTAGGTTTTCATCTTAGTTATTTCCCTCTATAGTGTTATTTTAGTTAGATTTTAGGGAAAACCAATAATATACTTATATTCAATTTGCATGTTTACATAAAATGCTAGGCTTTTAAAGAAGGGTTGAGCTTATGGAGATGCAAAGAAACAAAATAGGAAAGAAGCCATCAAATGTCATTTTTTTTAAAGGTTTTTTGAGACAGGGTCTCACTTTGTGGTTCAGGCTGGCCCTGAGCTCAGCCTCAAACTCACGTCACAGCAATCCTCCTGCCTCTGCCTCCCGAGTGCTGGGATTACAAGCGTGAGCCACCACGCCCGGCACTGGTATGTGGTACTGGTTGCCGCTGGGGTGGTCTCCACACCCAGTATTGTTATGTGGTTACCGGGGATTGAACCCAGGTCCTTGCGCTTGCAAGACAGGCGCCGGAACCACTGAGCTATATCCCCGGCCCTCAAATGTCATTTTTGATCATCACTGCCTTTAGAGTCTAGAGATGCTAAATATGATGGTTTAAGATGAGCTATTGTTTTCTGAGAACCTACCAGAATATCTAGCTCTCACTTTAAAACACATAAGTTCTAGCTTTGATTTAATTCCAAAGTCTCTACCTAGAATCTGAAAGATTCCAAAAATAGTCATTTGAATCAATAATTCAGGAAAATTACCACGGTAAAATAATATCTACTGCTAAGATTCCAGTATCAATGATTGGGGTTAATGGTAACTTAAAGTACATGGCTGATTTGTCACTGTGATGCAGAATAGAGAGTGTTTACAAGGAAAAACAGGAAACTAGACAAACAACTGGAGTTAAGTTTCTTTTCAAAAAATGTCTTATGTTGAAACTAGAAGTGAATCTTAGCTTCATAAGGCTCCTAAACGGTTTTCTAATTTATTTTACAGTTAGAAGATGATAGAGAAGAGAATAGTGGGCTGTTCTGGTGCCTCTGCCTTTCCTAAAATGAAAAGATAATGAGAGCTAAAAAAATCTGTTTAAATTTTCTCCCATTTATCAGTGCTGCAGAGCTAGAAAAGAAAGCCAGCCATATGATATTAGTGCTGATTATTTTATGATATCTATCATCAAGTGAACAATAGAAATTAATGGGGATTCAAAATGGCAGGTATATACATGTGTATTGAATCTTACAAAATTTATATAGTCTAAGTATTTAAAATAAGTTAATTTTCAACTAAATCAATATAATATTAACTAAATTTATTTTATGTGTGCAGGGATTAAATATTGAAATAGATACTGTCAAACAACTTGATATTTATTGAGTAAGGAAAGATTCTAATGCACAATATTAAGAAACTATGGCAAATATTTTTCTTTTGCTATACTTTTTTAAATGAGTTTTTTATATTCAATTCTTTGTTAAGATATTATCAATAAAAAGGATAGCCTTTGGACTAGAATTTTAATTGCCACTCTTTGGTTAATCATTAAAGATAGGTCCACAATATTTAATTCCAACCTGACGATTGACATCACAATGTGAATTAAATCAGTTCAGGTATTTCAGAGAGCTCTGGATAATTTTAAATATTTTCCTGTTTCTCCTCTATACAATTTAATTTGTTTCTTAGTGAATAAGTGCCTCTGGGTGTTTGTAGGAAGGAATAAGATCCTCCAGTTTGTATTCTTCTAAGAGCCAATGTATTCACACTGAACCCAGAAGCACTGGTACTGATGGACACATAACATACCCAAAGACACATTTCTTATGCATGAAATGATGATTGGCACCGTAGCCATCACTGACCTGTGTGTGGTGTGTATCCAAATAGCCCATGTGTGGGAAAAGCCATGGGAGCACTGCTGGTGCTTGCTTCTTGTGACTGCAAATACTGGATAATACTGAGGCTACCAACAGGAATAAAAACCATATTGAGGAAAGCTTGCCTTTTGCATGGAAAATGCAAAATGAGGACAGATTTAAACATGACATTTTACCAGTCAGCAGACTCACTAGAAGATGAACACAGGAGAAACAAATTTCAGTATTTTCATAAAAAGAGTAGAAGGCACTCAGACTTTCAATTCTGTGGTCCAATTTTTTATATGGAGTATAATGAATGTTTCAAATGATAACACAGTTGTGGAGGAATGGTTTATCTGAAAACATCACAACTCGTGTCCTTGGGGACTATGGCTTGTACTGTACGATGTTCCAAGATGTAATTTTTGACGTGAAGTTCCTCACATCAACCTGCTTACTGCGTTCCAAATTTTCAGGGACAATTTCCAGCCTAATAACAGAGAATGACTTGCTGATATTACTAATCAGAAGATTTCAAATGGAGAGGAGCCTAGAATTCCCCGGACTCTACGATATACCTGTAAGATGTGAGAAGTAGAATCACCTTGTAATAATAGCGATGATTTGCTGTGTTATATTGTGATGTACACACACCAATATGATAATGTTTGATTCTTATCAGATATAACTGTTTCCAGAGGAGAAAAATGAGGCTTGTTAAGACTTGGTAATTTACAAACTACCAAATCAGAAAGATAAGGAAGTACTTGAACTCAGGACTTGTCAAAACTAAAGACTGAAGCATGAAGTCTCTTCCCAGCTGACACCTCAACTTCTGACAATGGAAGACCGACAAGAAGCTCTTTAGCAGGAGTTATAGACTCGAGAAATAAATGGCTCCTCGTGAATCTTATTACTCAGCCAATCTGCCGCAAATTGAGCAGACTTCAGCGGATGGCTGTGGAATGATTTTAATTACCACTCTTATGCGCCAGTGACAAAAGAAGCAAGGGCTGCTGGTTCCCAGGAACAGCCTTTGGAATTGTGTTTGTGGAAAGCGAAGGACTTTGCCAAGCTGTTTAAACTGAAACATGATCAAGCGCCCAGACGGTGAGCCTTCGCGACAGAGGGGGCCGTGGAGCACAGCCCATCTGTAATAAAACATATTCCCCATGTGTGTCAGCATACACTGGCAGAGGACTGATATCTGTTTGATTTTAGAGAACGTTTGAGGAAAAGAGAGAGATCGCAATGATCCACTGGTACCTGTTACACTTGCTATAGATAGAAATTAAGGAAAGAAATTAAGAAATTAATTAATTAAGAAAATCAAGGAAGAGAAACAAAAGCGCACTTTACTTATAAGTAAATATAAGCTAACAATTTTGGACCGAAGGAGAGATGGCTATAAGAAGAACTGAACTGGAGAGGGGTGGGAATTGAAATATGAATGCACAGGAAGAATAAAAAGGAAACCTGCAGAAAATTACTTGCATTGCTGTCAAAACAAACAGGTCGACTTGGATAAAATCAGAAGTAATAACAAATGTGATCTTGAAAAGCTAGAAAGGACATCTGCAAAGTACTGTCTTGATTATTTAACTTTTCTTGGCTAAATTCATTATGACCTTCCTTACCTGCTGTAGGAAACTGAAATATTCAGTTTTGCAATGCTCTTAACAGTGAACTGTTTCATGTGATGAGGATTTCAGTGGCAAGTTTTCTGGGTGAGAAGTAGGGTGACAGATTTCTATTTTAATATCAGGATGGGATACTGATAAAAAGAAGATAGAGGGTAACTATTATTTAGGAAACTAGAATCACTGTTTAGTCTCATAGCTGATGATAATATGGACTAAAGTATTGAAAGTGGGAATAGGAATTGTATTCAGATTTCTGAATTCTAAATAGTATGTGTCCAACTTAAAATTAAAATACTCAAGCTAGGACCAGGGATTTAGCTCAGTGGTTCCGGCACCTGTCTTGCAAGTACAAGGGCCCTGGTTCGATCCCCTGGTAACCACATACAATACTGGGTGTGGAGACTCATGCTCAGCAGCAATCAGCACCACATACCACAGTACCTGGCATGGTGGCTCATGCCTGTAATCCAAGAACTAGGGAGGCAGAGGCAGGAGGATTGCTGTGCTATGAGTTTAAGGCTGAGCTCAGGGCCAGCCTGAACTACAAAGTGAGACCTTGTCTTAAAAAAAAAAAAAAATACCTCAAGCTATTGACATAAGATCCAGAGGATTTACATGAAATAAGGACTAAAAAGAGAAAGAGACACTGCCCTTCTAGCTGAAGCAAGCTGCCATGGGTCTTATGAAGGTACAAGGTCCTGGTGATAAACCACATCCCAGCAGGTTTCCTGATTGAATAGATGAGGGAACCCCTGTCAGGTGCTTGCTTATAGGGTATTAAAGTGGAAGAAACATTTGAAGCTCCACAATCATAGATTATACTCACTCATTTAAAGTCTTACTTACTCAGCTGGACATAGGTATACTGTGAGGGGGACCTAGAACCTTGATTTCTGAGACATGTTGGCTACATTCTCAACCTAGGGTCAGTGCCCTCTTACCTCACTTCTGGAGACTTCTCTTCTTTCCTCTTATTTATCCCTGTGCCTTAACAGCTAGTTTTACTGAATACTGCAGAAAGTCATTTTGAAAACTTTCTGCCAAAAGTATACATATAACTTTTAGCTGTTGGTCTTCTCTGTCTTTATCATACATGTCTAAAAAGAGAGGATATAAATACACAAGTGCACACACAGTTTCCACCTATCCCAATTCAGTCACTTAGAGAAAGCAGTATCATTTCCAGTGACTTTTCTGTGAGCTCTTGGTGCAGTGGAGCAGCTCCTTCCGGTCTGTCTTCATCTGGAGACATGGCTAGGCTAAGTCATCGAGGTCATCGATGTGCCTCATTCACGCAATGCAGGATGGTGCTATTGGCTTGGCCTGGCTCTGCTGACCGACATGCATGTTCCCCCCTCCTTGTGGCTTTCCTAAAGAATCGCATCGGAGTGCCAAGAGGGCGCATTTCCAAGGACAAGTTTCAATGTGCACGCATGTCAGTCTTCAGCTGCATCTCCCTGGATAACACCTGTATGCTCAGAACTAGTCAAAGAGGCCAGCACAGAACAAAAGAGAAGAAATAAACTCTTCCTCTTGGTGTCAGGAGCAAGTGACTATGTCAGGAAAGGGAACTGTTGAGTGCTATCTTTGGAAACTCCCTAATAAACACACACAGAAGCATGTGCACACACATACTCATCTCCATATGTACTATAAAAAATTTCCTGTAGGGCCAAGGATTTAGCTCAGTGATTCTTGTACCTGTCTTATAAGCAGAAGGGCCACGGGTTCGATCCCTGGTAACCCCATACAATAATGTCAGGTGTGGTGACTCACATCTGTAAGCTCAGCACTCAGAAGGCAGAGGCAGGAGGATTGCTGTGAGTTCCAGGCTCGCCTGGACTACATAAAAGTTCATCCTTAAGATACGTCCCCTGCACTTACCAAGTAAAGATACATCTCATTATGAAATGCCATAAATGTTACACAGGGCATTTCTGAGAAATTAAAAATTATCTTCAGGCTTTTCCTTGTGTAGATCTCGAAGAGCTGGTGCCCGCTGAGGTAAGGGGTCAGGTGGTTAAACCGCTGGGAAAGCTGCCGGCTCTGTTTGCAGGCTGATCCCCGGCTGCATTCAGAGACTCTCCTACGAGGATGGCAGCCCTGGGAGTGCGCATGCTCACGCGGATGCGCTGTGCCAAGCGATGTAGAACCCGGTAAAGCAAGTGTACAGAGGAAGACCAGCTCCAGTCGGCAGCATCTAGATCGAGGCGTGTGTTGGGCACTGAGAAAAATTAATGGAGAACCAAACAAAGCACTTAATAGGAAACTGAGGAAATCAGAAGACAGGTGAGGAAAAGAGACCTCGGAAAAAGAAAGGCCTGAAACAGTCCCCCTGAAATGTTCAGGCAGAAAGGTGGGACCTGGAGCAGCTTTCCGTAAAAGAGCAATTGGAAAACAGCAGCATCTTGACCTGTATCTGCTAACATGAGACAGATGAGTAAAAGCCATTTCATTAAAATGAGCGCGGAGATCTCTCGTTGGGGGCAATTAGCTCTCTGTCACTGTCTTTCCGAGCTCCCCGAGGGGCTTCCAGAGACAAGGTGATAATTGACGTAAAGCTGCTTTTCCTCTCTCCCTGCTCCAGAGCATCAAAAATGACCTTAAATAATGACACGTTTGCGGTGCGTGGTGCTTCACAGTTTACAGAGCAGGTTCTTTTACTTTATCTGATTTGTTCTCTACTGCAACCCTCTGAAGTACGCGGGGCCACGATTAGTGTCTTCACTTTACAGATGAGCAAACTGAAGCCCAGAAAAGTGAGCGCTCCAGAGCGGAACTGTGCTCGGACTCCGAGGGCTCTCAGCTGAGCGGCTCCATGACGCAAGGGAGCAAGTCCCCGCTTCTCCCTCAGCCTCGAGGATACCCGGATGTCTGAACCGGGAGAAGGTGCGGCCGGAGCTGGGATCTGAGGCTGCCTGACACCTGCCCTGTCTCCGTGGCTGGGCTCTCCGCTCCCTTTCTTTGTGGAGCAGTTATTTCACTACATGAATTGAAGAAATGTAATTGGTTATCTCTGCCTTTAGTAATGGTGCTGAATAGAGCTCACAGCTAAGAAATTGAATGTGCTGCTTTTATGATAGAAGCATTTCTCTTTATCTTCTTAGCCCCAAATGTATGTAATTATAAAGCATTTTTATTTGCATTTTAATGATACTGTTCCATATTTCCACGTCTTTCCACAGCCTCTTTTGTCAAGATTCCTAACCAGACTTTACTCTGAGCGCGTCCGCTGCTTCACTTTTTATAACTAAGCAGAGTTTTCCTTTCTCTCAGTTGTGGAATAGATATTTGCTGGGTGCTTATGGGATATTAGCTTTTTTGTAAGATTTGTGGTTTACAAAAAGGTCATTAATAACCAGAGTTAATTGGACACTATCTTGTCCACAGTTCAGTGGATATTATTTCAGTCAGTCTCAGAACAGTGTTTTTTTTTTTATTGAAATCTTTATTGATACATTACATATACACATCATGATTGCACTCCACATGGGGATTTGAACCAGTATAGGACACAACTTAATTCTCATTTTTTCCCATAGCCCTATCCACCCTACTACCTCCCATATACATAAAATTTGTTTCCTCTCTTTTTTGTTATAATCTCATTTTTCCCCTTTACCCTATTTCACTTTGAGTATTTTCTACTTCACAATGTATAACACAAAATTTTAGAACTCATTTATATCTTTATTTTCTCATACCAGAGAAAAGATGTGATATTTACCTATCTGTGACCTATTTATTTCACTTATGAGGATATCCTCAAGGTATATCCATTTAAGTATAAATGATTCAAACTTATCATTTTTTTATGACAGAGTAATACACCATTCTGTAGAAGAACCACAGTTTTTTTATCCAGTCTCCAGTTGATGGACATTTGGGTTGACAGTGTTTTTACTATCCACAGCCCTATGTTATATCTCAGTCTTTCCATCTATTCGTTACATCTAAATTAGTCAAGGTGATCATTATGAACCTGGTAAATCAATTGACACAAATACAATGGGAGACATATAAATAGAAATAAAGATATATTTAGTAGGATGGAAATAATTTTACTAAATTGAGTTCAAATAGTAATATTGCTTTTATAAAATTCATTATTCTTCTTGAGTTTGTTAAAAGAAATGGACACAGAGGGAAATGTTTGATGAATTTCAAGTAAGTTTTAAAGAATTTCACATAAGATTCTTTTAATATTAAGAAAAAGGTTGGAGTCATTGTTAGCTATTTTTGCTTTTGTCCTAGAATGTGAAATTGGTTCTACATTATCAAAAATGTGGTACACAGAGTCTTTATATTTTCTCCCACTTACCTTTAACCATCTTCAAATTTTATTGCATTTTTCCCTTGGTTAATATTTATTACTTTCATTTTGCTTTTCCATAGCCATAGCTCCTGGTAAAGTCTCAACTGTGCATTTAATTGGAATAAATTTTCCTCAATAATCGTTTGACTCTACTTTCCATTCTACAATACTTTAACTTCCATGTTGATTATTTAGATTGCATCAAGGAGGTGAAAATAAAAGACAGTTACAGAAAATATGATAATTTTCATGACTCTGGAACTATACAAAATCATGGGAATATAAAGATTGAATCCTATTAGACAAAATGGGAGGAAGGACAGAGGAGGTGACGTTGTCCCACATGTTCCTGTTTTTCTCTCTCCATGCTCATTATGCACATGTGTGTATTTCTACCCTATGTCTCAAATATTTTGGATATCTGAATTATTCAGAGTAAGAATTATCATTATGAAAAAAAATTAATCTGTAAAAACATAATAGAATATCAATGGAACAGTATTTATAGGGAGACAGAAACATGGATCCTAAACTATCCCTCCTCTCCTGCCCCACCTATTACAGTTCTCTGACCATTCCATATATGACCTCACAGACACTACACAGAATGACATGGTGTCATGCAGCTTTGTCAGCCATGGCTTTAACTCCCCTGGAGAAGCACATCTGGAAAGAGCAATGCCAGTGTTTGCTGTGGGAATTATATTAGCATTGTAGTACAACAGAGCAGAAAGGGCCTTAAGTGAATCAAAGAATTTATAGAAAATGTGGCTTTCACTGGAAACAGCTAATGAAAGAGAGTAACTTAAAGAAGCTTTCAGATAGATGACTGTCCTGCTACATAAAGGCCTTTTCAGCCACCATGCTGTGTGGCATGAACCAATAAATTCAGGTCCCTATGGCTGGAGCAGACATCCAGGCCTTGAGCGAGCCTGCAGCAAGTTGATGTACTAACAAAGAGAAATCCCACTCAGGCGGACTGTTTAAATGTCAGCCTGCTGCAAATAGTCTTCCATAAATTTCAACATCATCCCGGTCAATACAGTTCATTAGGATAGCACATTTGATTGAAGAGTTTCTGATGACTATAAATGTACAACCAGCGGATAATAAAGACCAATTACTTATACTTTGTTGAAATATACAAAATAAGCCCTAATTTCTAAAAATGTCAATAATTAAACTGAAAATTCCAAAGAGCTGAAGTATATTATTCTTTATTCCACATCCTTTATAGTTTACTTTTCACCTAATTTTATTAGTAAATTTTATGCTTATTTAAAAATTTGAATAGAACAAGCAGAAACAATTTATCATACTGTCAACTCTTCAGCAGAGAATTTTCCTATAATTATAAGCACAAAATTTGATTTCTGCATGAGTGACATATGTATCAAGGCCATAATCTTTATTAATATATTTTAGAACATTAGACAATAAATGCTTTAAATCCATGAAAATACAGTTGTTCAGGATGTGACACATTCAAATTATACTATGCCATATATTTTCCTCTTTTTTGCCTAATATAAATAGATTAAACTATATATGCAACAGTGAGCAATCACATAGTGATGCCATGTACATCCAAAGGAAGATCTACAAAACTAAAGACATTCATTGAATGATTTTCATGCTAATATATGTGATTAACTTCAGTTTGATTGATGAATTCCCAGATGTCATATATTAAACTCTATTATTCTTTATAACTTTTAATTAACATGAACAAAATCAAAAGTCATCAGATTTGAAAAAGCAGAGACCACTGTCTGCTGAGACCATTGTCATTAAAGTGAGAGTCAAGCAATAAAGTGCATTGTGACAAAATCAATCTGGAAGTATACAGAAGTCATGTGAGAAAGTTGCTAAAGAAAAATAAAAGGGTAAGAAGACAGAAGAATAAAACAGAGCTCATCAAGGTAGAAAAGCATCTCAGTATTCCTGACAGTAGATGCTAAAAGCCAATTTTAGAAGGGGATTGTGAACATCATGGAGGAGATAAAAGTAGTAACAAACATCAATTGTGAATTAGGAGAACTTATGAATTAAGAGAATTTTAGTTTACTGCTTACTTTCTTGGCTTTTCTTAATAGTAAAGAGCTTAAAGTACTATGCTGATAGAAAAGAAGCAGGCTCCTGAAAAGGGAAGTGAGTGTCTTATAAGCACAGGCTTTGGGAGTAAAAATTTTATGGTATTCTTCTCTCCCATCAGGTCAAAGGCATAGGAGAGGCTGAGTTGACTGACTGGGTTAGACTCATTTATCTTGCTGCAATAGATGTGAGAGGATACAGAGCTAATTTTAGACTGTTTTACTTGTTTTTAATGTGAAGCCTGTCCATGGAGATATTCCATTGTGGAGTTTCTGCTATTTGACTAGGGGTATGACATGTCTAAGTGATATGAGGAACACAGACCAGCCCAAGATGGAGCTTGTATTCTCCCCATGTGCTCCACACAGGGCTCCTCCCTGCCTTGGAAAGTCTTCCTTCAAGTGAAGGACGTAATTCTTCACTTTGCACATCACCTCAGGATGTTCACAGATGACGCCATGTCTACCAGCGTGTGAGGTCAATGCTTCGCACATTTACTTTCCATATAATCACCTAAGGAGCTTGTGAGTCACAGCTGCAGCGGTTCTGACCCCATAGGATTGATGTAGTTTAGAAAAAGCACAGTATCATGAAATAGATGACATACTGGAGAAGGCGCCTTCAATTGTGTACAGGGTCAAAATTATTGTATATGTATTTATTACTTCCATACCGGCAGCTTGGATTTTATAGTTGATGTGTATGATAATCCATGCTGCAAATAACATTTTAATAATATCCTTGAAATAGCAGTAAGATAATTCCAGTGGCACATTTCAAATCAGTGCTCTTCTGAGTGAGGTTTCAAACAGACCACTCTGAGTCTCCAGATGTTGGATCCAAGACCACAGTTATCAGAATCAGCAAAAGTAAACGCACTCATTCATTTTGTCATTGCAGAAAGGCTGAGGGACTCAGTGTGGACAGTGTCAGAGTGCTGGCGGCAGTGCAAGCTGCAGGCCCATCTTTCAGGGATGCCTGTCTTCTCAGAGAGCCACAGGAGCAGAGCCAAGCACCAACAGTTAGATTAGTGCAGGACACAGAGAAGAGATCTGATGGTTAAAAAGAAGAAAGAACCACTCACACATCAGTGCACTAGTGCTAGGTGAGTGAACACTGCAGAATGATTAATTCCATTCCCTCTAGTCACGTCGCTTTCTGACATTCTCATCCCAGAACTGCAGAGATGAGACGCTCTCTGCATCTCTTATCTGAAGACACTGCTCAGATTATTTCAAAACTACTGACCTGTTTCTAGTAATTTTCAAATTCACGCCAAGGGTTTGATTATTGAAAATAAATTGAACTTTAATAAAAAGCTAAGCTGATGCCAATAAAAGAAAACGGTTAAAAATATTAAACACTAGCATAGTTTTCTAATGAAGATAACACATCAGATAATTATGGTTTCCATTTTATGAGTTAGAATGCTTGAAGTTTTAAATTAAAAATTAGAAGTTCCATTTCTACAAATTGAGCCATAACCTCAGCCTTTCTCTAATGATGATGTGGCAGATGTGCCCTATCTGGGACCTCAGGCCTTTTTAATTCTGTATAAAACAAAACCTTTCTCCTGCTATGTAGTGTGCACCCCTCATCCTATTTTTTATAGCCAAGGAAGTTGTTTTCTCAAGGCTCCCAGACAAATGCCTCAGTACGGAGTTCTGCCACAGTTTGACTAATAGTTGAGATGTTAATGCAAGTCATATTGCTATATTTCAGAAAGTTTCTGTTTCTTATGAATAGTGGTTTGAAATTTGTGAGGAACTTTATTAACATTTTAAGCAACAGATTTTTCTTTTCATAAACATGCATTAAAAAGTTCTGCTATTATAATCCATTAGACACAAGTCATTTCTCACTAATGGTGTTCAAAATCTTCAATAATCGATTTACTATCCGCAACGAAATGAACCACAGTGGCACCTAAATATGTTTATTCTTCTGCACTGGTTGAGCTACACATAATTGCTGTCCAAACAATTTTATTTTGCTTAAAATTCCAAGACTAATTCTCAAAAATGACAGCATGACTCATGCAATCGTTAGTATAATACAGTAGAGGGACATGAAATGATTCATGTTGACAGAAATGTCCAAATATACCTGCACCTCATGTGTGTGGTGCTTCAGAAGGCACCCGATTGTGTTTTATGTTATTACTGTTAAATGCCATGCTCTCCTGTACTTAGGTGGTATGAGTAATGCAGTTTCTTTAAGAAATTATAAAACACATTAAAATCCCTTCAAAAGAGCTCTCAAAAAATTTCAGAATATTCTCCCCAACAACAACAACAAAAAATTTTATCAAACTTAATGGAGTAAAAATATCAAACTCACAACATAGTTAAAAATTTTACATTTATAAGGAAGTTGAAAGGATCTGAAATCTGAATTTTTCCTCCATTTGAGAGTTCCAGTGGTTTCATAAATTGTCCGTTTTCATCTATTATTCACCATAAGGCCTTGACCTTTCCTTACTTTCACAGACCTTTTCATAATCAACCAAGCTAAATCCTCAGAAAATACATTATTACCCTCCATGACTTATAGAAAGCTCTAAAAGCAAACAAAGAAATCAGCCTGTATAGAAAGGCTTATTTGTTTATTAAGGAGCCCTACAAATTTGAACTGTATTTTTGATGTCTTTAAGAATCTAGTTTGCTCTACACAAAACTCAGTTGAGTATCAACGATTAAGTATTTGAATAATTTCTCTTTAGCATCCATTTCTTCCTGATAGGACTTCTTACTCTTACAGACAGCCAAGTCAGTATTCAGACACCTAAGCAGCAGATGGTGTGCATAGGGAGCTTTCCCAAGAAAAAATACTTAATTTTTTTTCAAAAAATGTCATCTGTATTCTGCATGTAATATTTTAATCCTGATATTTCTTTTTTTTAATTTTTAATCTTTATTGGTACATTACATAAATGCATCATGATTGCACTCCATAATGGGGATTTGTACCAGTATAAGACACAACTTAATTCTCATCTGTTCCCATAGCCCTACCCACCCTACCGCCCCCCTATATACATAAAATTTGTTTCCTTACTTTTCTGTTACAATCTCATCATTTTTCCCTCATCACTCTATTTTACATTGAGCATTTTCTATTTCACAATATATAACATACAATTCTAGGACTCATTTACATCTTTATTTTCTCATACCAGAGAAAAGATGCGATATGTATCTATCTGTGCCCTATTTATTTCACTTATGAGGATATCCTCAAGGTATGTCCATTTAAGTATAAATGATTCAAACTTATCATTTTTTATAGAAGAGACAAAAGCTGTGGTTCTTCTACAGAATGGAGTATTAATCCTGATATTTCTTTCCAAACACTTAGTTTTGACTTTTAGTGACAAAATTAAGACACAAACACTCTACTCTCTGGGCCTTGAGAACAGAGAATGCCATCTTTGCCCAGTGATTGTTAAGTCAAGAGGGCTGAGGGCCTGGTGTCCAACGCACAGGTTCCATAGGGACCCTGAGTCCGAGCTGGCATGGAGAAAATTGGGAGAGAGGGAAGAGAATCATCTCTGAAGACAGTTGTGCTAATTTGATAAAGCCTATTCTAAACGTATCTTCCCTGTTCCTTTAAAATGTTTTGTTTGTTCATATACGCATGGATGCATGATGGTCATAGTTTTTGAATATATTTTTTTGTCACCTGACTTGTTCAAATTAGAATTTGGCAAGTCCATAGAGTGTCTCCATTTCCATTCTCTCTGAGGTTCCAAACAGTGCAGAGACTGAGACTCCAAAATCATACTGAGAACAAATTATAGGACCTAGACCTAATGAAATTTCAGACTCTCCAGCCATCTTGGTAGTCATGCTGGTAACTGTGATTGTCAAAGCTGAGGCAAGCACAGCTGCTGTCCTTCATCACCGAATGAACACGGACTGAGAGCCTATGTTCTAAGCACTGGAGGTAGAGGAGGTAATTTTTTTAAATCTTTATTGGTACATTAAATATACACATCATGATTGTACTCCATAATGGGAATTTGTACCAGTATAAGACACAACTTAATTCTCATTTTTTCCCATAGCCCTACCCACCCTACCACCCCCCCATATACATAAAATTTGTTTCCTTACTTTTTTGTTACAATCTCAG